>WSXT02080121.1:0-12034 GCA_011762715.2 Neuroterus valhalla
ATTTGTTTATAATTTATCTGCTACTGATGGCTTCCACTGGAGTCGAGATCGAATTCAATTTGCAGCTGTGGTTTCGCGGTGTTTTGTGTCCTTCACAGGTTCACTCTAGTTTTGAGTTCTCCCTGTGACAGCCGGTAGGAGTGGGGGTCCTTTTTTTGTGATGTTTCAGGATAGAACGAATATAATATTGAAAACTGTACGAAAATGTGAAACGTAAAAATAAATAACAAATTATGATCTATTTTATGGAACTTTTCCTAATTAGTTTATTATTCATCTGCCGCTGCCGGCTTCCATTGGAGTCGAGATTAGATTCATTTTGCAGCTGTGGTTTCGCGGTGTTTTGTGTCCTTCACAGCTTCCCTCTAGTTTTAAGTTCTCCCTTTGTCAGCCGGTAGGAGTGGAGGTCGTTTTTTTGTGATGTTCCACAATAGACCAGATGTAATATTGAAAATTGTACGAAAATTTAAAACGTAAAAATAAATGACAAATTACCATCTTTCTAATTATTTTCCGAAACAACCATCTCCTCAACAAATACGAAAATTTCTTAATATAGAAACTCTAGTAGAAGTGCATGCATGTGTTTTCATGAAAAATATTTAAAATTGCTAGGAAAACACTACAACATTTTACGTTTCAGAGGAGAAAAGAAATATGCAAAATATATGAAAATACGAAATTCAAGAATAAGTTTCGAATCACGCGCAGGTTTATAAGACTTTTTTCATGTTGCCCATTTTTTATCCGAAAAGATCCAAAAACACAAAGATACATCATTGAGATTCCCAGAAGTTGTGATTTTTCATGAACCGTTTTGCGAGTATTTCTAAAAATGTGTTTTTCTACTAAAGACATAGTTCACGAACATTTCAAAAATAAGATAAATAAAAGTATTTTCTTAGCTTTCTTCAAAACAATTATTGTTTACTCATAAGTTTTTCCTGTATCCAGCAAATTTTTCGAAGAAAACCAAAATTTCTTACTTTCAGAAAAAAGACACGATTTTTGTGAATTCAAAAGAACCCCAAAAAGGGAGACAAGAAGTTGAATGTTAACATTTCTAATTAAAAAACACATTCTCAAAAAACATATTCTAGAACCGGTTCAAGGTATCAGAAAAAGAATTTCATCCCCACAAAAAAGCTAAAATTTTGTTAATTTGACCCAGAACTTAAGTTTTCCAACTAAAAGAAAACAAAATTGGCAATTAAAAAACAGGTAGTCAAAGTTGGCTCATGTTTGGCCGCCCCCCAAACCTATTTAAAAAACTCAAAAATGAGAGAAGTGCATTCATTGATATTGCGATTATTTTTTATAATTATATTTTAATTATATAGTTATTTTTATAATTATTTTCAGATATAATCGTTTTGAAAAAATGAAAATGAAAAAACGGGTGGTCCGACCTTGACGACAAAAATGATCCAACCTTAACTAGGGCAAAAAAGCAACTGTAGACTAAAACCACTCAATACCTAGTATGATGAAAAAAATGAACAATTGCTAGAACATCAATATCAATTTTTATTCAACAATATATTTGCAAAGTATAATATATACATAATGATATACATGACTGACATTATTCTAAATGGGTAAGTAGTCCAGCATGCTCAAGCTCCAGGATTATTTGCTACTAAAAGAATTTTTGTTTCTGTTTTTCGAAAAAAATATGAATATTCAGTTTTGAAAAATCAGAAAATTGAATTCTCAATCCTGTTTTCTTGTTCTAACTTTTTCTTCTTATTTGGGATGATGTGAAAAGTGCATTTCATGACAGTCTGCCCCGTGTTGGTATCTAAAAAAAAAGAGCTTTTTTTGTTGTTTAAAAAACGAACTCACGTCATGTTTGAGATTTTTCGAAAATATTGATGATACCTCCTAAGATTCATTTGTTTCCGAAAACACAATTAAATGGTGTTATAACTTGGTTGATTTTTCTTCAACGAACACGCTGCTGATATTATCAAATTAAATCTTTTTGGGTTTTCAGGACACCATAACATTCTTTCGTTGGGAAAAAAATCTTGAAGGATTGCACAAATCTTTTACAACAAATTCTTAAATAACGCTAGATAGAAAAAATTGTTAAGAAATGTATCTTCACAACTTTTTTTAGAGGAACAGTTTTGCTAGTTTATGTTCGTTCACGACAGGGCAATGAGGAATTACAATTACAAATTTTCCAAACTTTCTTTTGCAATAAATTAGGCATGATCAATTTCTTCCAGAATCTGAGCACCAACCTCTTCGAAAAAATGTGTTCTTCGTACATTTGATAAGAATTCTAAATTGGTTATAAATTCTAAAACTTCAGTATTGATGAGTGAAAACCATACCAGATAAGCAAGAACGCGTGACGTAGGTGAATCAATATTGACATTGAGGATAATTTATTTATAACTGGAACCTCTTTTTTTCAGTTCAATCTGACATTCATACTTCCAACGTTTCTGCATGGAAATTTTGTTCCAAAAAAACATTATGCACTATGAAATTTCAGGTAGTTTATCGTTGGCCTTAGCTCGTCAATTTGATACGGAGACTGTTAATTCAATTTAACATGAAGACAGTTTAAACCTCGATTAGAACAAAGGCTCTGATTGGGAAAGGAAGAATTACAGAAAAATGTGTTTCACACGGTGAATCAATCAAAGAAAAATTGCTGGAATCGCGTACTACAGCTCCTCAAATTTGGAACTGATGAGAGAGATATTATTTAGTAAGCTGAGCACCAAAATGGACAAATGTTGATGCAAAAATCAAGGAAAAGTATAGAGGAAACAAGATCGAAAAAAGGATTATTAGAAGAAACATTAGGTTTAACCTGGTTATTGTCTGGAAAAGGAATACAACGTAACAAATGAACAAGTTGGTTACACAATATAACATAATAATGATATCCTATTTGTTATCGAGAAAAGTATCATTACACAAAGTTAATTTTTATGATCAAAGTATATTCCTGTATAAGAAGCCAATACGAATCTAAATTTTGGTACCATATGTACATCATTCCACATCATTTAGAGAGAATAAAAAAGGTATAAGTACTGGTCCCCCACGTTGAGCGCCAGTGGTCAATTAGTTTACGGTCGCAAGACGTGACCATGCATCAAGACGTGCTGTTCAATTTTCATTCAAGAAAAAGGAATGCACTAATGATTTTTGCAATGCAAAGAAAATCACAATATCAGTTCTAAATTGATAAAGAAGAAGATAACAAGAACAAACAGTGACATACAATTTACATAGCAGACGCATTACAAAGGTTGGTGGGGAAGAGGTGTTAAAAACGCACGTGATATTCGAGTGATTCTTACCCTGAATTGTATAAAAATGCACAATTGTCGGCTTTGTCAGTCAAACAATCGCAACCTGCAAGAGAAGAAGGTGTACTTTTGAATCCGTCGCTAAAAAAGGTTGAAAAATCTTTTAGTATGAAGTACTCGTCTGCTGTTGTGGTCACTGTCATCGCTTGTAAGTTATTTCTATATTTAATTCACTGCCTCACACGATCCCGATCGCAAAATGTTTCTAGTCGTTTTTGATACATTATTGGACTCTGATTCTGAATTAGCGTACCAAAAGCTGTCGGAAATGACTAGAAGCATTCTGGAGACGGAAAAGAATGAAATCTCCGTGGCAAAATTTAAGCAGAATTTTAACAATCCAGGGTTTTCAACCTGCGTCTCGGCCCAGAAATACAATCCACCTGGTCCAAAAGTAATTCAAGAACAGCTAAATTTAACTTTGCCAGAATTTGTTAAAAAATGCCAAACCCATAAGGGAGTAGTTGCGGAATTGACCGAAGACCGTGATGTTGCTGCAAAAATCGCGTATGCTTTGTCAGATGAGTTTGTGAAAGAAGCAAAAAAATCGTCAACAATTGATGACAGTACTTGGGACCAACTTACTAAGGACAAATGTCTTGGAGATGTTGTTCTGGTAGTCGTGAATGATGACAACGTTGCAGAGATCAATGATTGTTTTGAAGAAGCAGAAAAATTGAAAGGAGAGAAGAGAAGAGATTTTGCAAATGCACTATTGCAAGGATTCTGTGCTGAAGTAAAAAGATTGTAAGTAATCAGAATTTCCACCTAATTATTTTCCTCTTAATCTTAATAAAATAGTAACCTCATTGTTTACATTAATGAATGTTTCGACTTATCATTATTCAATAATATGCAAGACATTAATGATAATTTCTTCATTATTAGGGCAAAAGAGAAGAACGGAGCAAATAAGAACTAATGCAGGATATACATTCTTCAAAGGCGCAACTATTCTAATATTTTCTATCAGCATATATTATCCAATATATAAAGGATTCATACATACATTTAGTACATTACAAATTTTGCTATACCATGTCGAGCCATCCATGTTCTCAGGCTTTGGATCCAATCTAAGTTGGCTGTACTATAGACGGGTTTTACTGCGATTTTCCTTGTGTACTACAAAAATATTGTAGGTGAATACTAGTACAGATATTTTCAAAGACGGGCGCAGCCGCTGGTAAGGTAAACCCCGAAGAAAGAATATTCTATAGGAAATATGTGTAAATGCATAACATGCAATAAATAATGAAATGAAAGTTCTTTCATAAAACTATTTGTAATTATTCTTCAAGACAATCCTTCCCTCAACAAATGCGCAAATTCTTGAACACATGGAAACTCTAGTAAAAGACCATACATATTCCTTCATGAAAAATATTCAATGTTTCTGGGAGAAGGAAATAATGTTTAATGAATCCTAGAGTATTTAACCTACGTCTTGGCCTAGACATGCACACCACCTGCAGAACATGCAATGCTTGAGAAATTGAATTGGCGCATGCCAGAATTTATTGAAAAATGTCAAACATATTAGGGATAACTGTCTTGATGATGTCATCGGAATGCTGAATGGCCCTGGCGCTCAACGTAGGGCACGAACCCACTATCCTGAGATTAAGTGTCTCATGATCTACCGATTGAGTGATATATCAGTGTATCATGCTAAGACCAATTTTGTTTGTTGGTGGTTACATTAACACTCTTATTTATTTTAATGAACTATTCCATGATAAGAAATATATAAAAATACAAAATTGAAAAATTTTTTTCGAATCGGGCGCAGGCTTATGAAACCTTTTTTGCTTTGCCTATTTTTATATCCGCAAATATTATTTTCAAGATTAGAACATGCGAAAACTTGGAAAACGGTAGTTTTTTTACAATGCCATTTGTGTATGTTTTCGTGCTGCCATTGAAAATACATCGATCTACATGAGGTTTTGAAAATATAAGAAATGTGTAGATATGTATTATAAAAATTCCTAATCCCTAACATATATGTAAGTTTATTCAATTTTTTGAGTTTCCACATTCGAGTTCTACCCATTTTTGGATGCCCGTATATCAAATAATGTAAATAAAATACGAAATTCGGAAAATTTTTTCAATAACACTTTGGAATATTTTTTAAAATTGTATTCTAAAAATTAATACGCACAGTCAATTCAAATACGAAAATTCTTTATTAAGATCTTCATTCTACAGCATTTTTATAGAATACTTTATTAAATTCTTTTTCCAATTTTTAATTTAAAAAATTTTTTTATTTCTAGATCTTCATGGACTCCAACAGGAATCTCTGAATAATTTTTGCTTATTATATGAAAAAGGAAAGGTTTGCTTCTTTTCTAATCCTAAACCTCCCCAAAGACTCCAACAGCAATCTTTTAATAAAAAAAGCGTATATTTCGTTTTTGAATTTCCTTATTCCTCAATATTCGAGGAGTTTCCAACAGCAATCTCAGGATTTTATTTTTTTATTTTTTTATTGTTTAAAAAAATGTTCTCCCTTCCTTAATCCTGAACCTTCACGGAAACTTCAACAGCAATCTCTTAATTCAAAAAATTTATTCATTTTTTCTTGAATTTTCTTATTTAACATTCTGGGAGTTTCCAACAACAAACTCTGGATCTTTTCATTTTATTATTCATTTTTTTGGTTTCACCTTCTTTCCTACAAAGCCTTTCGAAGACTCCAATCACAATTTTTTTTTTATTTTTTACACCTTTTTTCCTTGAAACCTTTCCGGAGATTCTCACAGCAAGGTTTTTTTATATTTCCAAATTTTTTTAATTCACTAACCTCCTCTGAGACTCCAACAGCGATCTCTTAATTTTTTTATTTAAATTTTTTTATTATTCGGAACAATTTTTCTTTTGCTCCCTTTTTTTTTATTCCTGAACCTTCCTTTCCCTCCTTTTTCCCCTGCAAACCTTTCCGTAGATTCCAACAGCAATGTTTTACTTCACTAGGAAATTTTTTTCCTTTGCCTTCTCTGAGACTCCAACAGCAGTCTCCTAATTATTATTTTTTTTTTAATTGAAAACCAGCAGTAATCTCTGAATCGAAGAATGTATTTAATTTTTTTTTTGAGTTTCTTATTCCTCAAAATTCTAGGAAATGCCAACAGCATTCTCTGAATATATTTATATTCTTTTTTTCCCTTTTTTCCTGAAATCCTTTCCGGAAATTCCAAAAGCATTATTTTTATTTATTTTCTCAATTTATTTTTATTTCTCAACCTTCTGTGAGACTCCAACGGCAAACTATGAATTTTTCACATTCTTTCAATATAAAAGTATCTATGATTATGATTTTTTTCATCGCGAAACCTTCTGAGACTCCAACAGAAATCTCTGAATTTGAAAATTTTTTTTTATATTTATTCTTTTTTCAATCTCCTTATTCCTCAACATTCTGGGACTTTCCAACAGCATTCTCTTCATTATCTTATTTTAATTTTTTTATTATTCAGGAAAAACTTTTGTTTCTTCCTTTTCAAATCCTAAACCTTCCTGGAGACTCCAAAAGCAATCTCTGAATTTTTTTATTTTCATTTTTTTTATTTATTTTTTTGTTTCCCTTCTTTTTCCTACAAAGCTTTTCGGAAACTCCAAAATTTTTTTTTATTTTCTTTTTCCTTAACATTCCAGGAGTTCCGAAGAGCAATCTCCATTCTTTCAAATTTTTTAAATTCCTTAGCCTTTCTGAAACACCAACAGCAATCTCTCAAATATTTTTTTTTATTCATTAAAAAATACCTATTGTCTTCTCCTTTTATTCCTAAACCTTCCTGGAAGCTCTGACAGTAATCTCTGAATTAAAAAATGTATTCAATTTTTCTTCTAATTTTTTTATTCCTAAACATTCTAGGGATGTTGGAGAGCAATCCCTGAATTAAAAATATAAATTGGTAATCAATTTATTTTTTTGATTACTCTTTTTTCTTACTTAAAACCTTTTTAGAGATTCCAACAGCAGTGTTTAATTTTATATTTTCAAATTTTTTTATTATTCCTTGACCTTCTCTGAGACTCCAACAGCAATCTCTGAATTTTTCAAATTTTTTTTGGAAAAAATTCAATTTTTTGAATTACAAGCGCAGGCTCATGAAACCTTTCCCGCGTTGCTTATTTCTATATCCTCAAATATTATTTTCAAGATGAGGACATGCAAAAACTTGGAAAACGGTAGTTTTCTTACAATGATATTTGTGTTTTTCGCGCTGCCATTGAAAATACATCGATCTACACGAGGTTTTGAAAACATAAAAAATGTGTAGATGTATATTATGCGAATCCCTAATCTCTAACGTATATGTGAGTTTATCCAATTTTCTAAGTTTCTACATTCGAGTTCTACTAATTTTTCTGACAAAGCTTAGTACTCAATATACCTGTCAACTTTCAAAAAATGTAGGAGTATAAATAAATTTCCTAATATCGAATAATGTAAGAATAAGACGAAAAACACTAAAACTTGATGAAAGCGTCAGGAGAGATAAAGAAACTTTTTATTGTTATGCATACATTTTTAATGTTTGTTTTCAGTGAATACTAAATTCAATTAGGAAGATGCACAAAGCTTCAATGCAAAAACGTGAAAATTGATTAAATTTATAACAAGATTAGAGATTATTTTGGAAACAAGTTTATAAATTGTATGAATTTTCGAATACCCATATATCGACTAACGTGAATAAAATACAAAATTGACTAAATTTTGGCAGTAACACTATGGAATATTTAAAAAAATACTATGCTAAAAATTAACACGCACAGTCAATTAAAATAACAAAATTTTTATTAAGATCTTTATCCTACAGCATTTGCATAAATACTTCATTAATTTCTTTCTCCAAACAATATTTTAACAAACAAACATACTCATTCTGACATGATATTATTAAATAACAAAAAAATTGAATTTTCTGCTCCCCTGATTAATATTCCGTATAAGTTCTCTCCCGCTGCGTACTTTTTTTTTTGCTCTGGTAATAAAAAAGTTAAAATTATTACAAGTGAGTTCCACATATCATCGTCAACCACCTGTGACTTTTTTGCTCTCTGCACAAAGTCATGTACAAAAGAGTATCCCATTTTCACAATCGAAAAATGTCTATCAAGTATCTCATCAAGCACTCCATGGTCTTCGCACTGTTGTAAGAATTTGTTTATGGATAAATTCAAACGTTCTTTTATTACTCTGGGTGCAAGTGATTCAAATTTTTGTGCTGAGGTGTAAGTTGTTAAACCTACATTATTGAATTTCAGATATAATTAGTTTTTATATTGCTGTTTGTCTTTTTATTTATTCAAAATATTTTTTGATTTACTCACAAACGAGAAGAGTGAATTGAACAGCTATAAATTTCTTCATCCTGGAAAATTTTTTTCACACTAAAGAAAAGGGTCGATGACGAAATTTCTAGCAACTGATGATCTGGAAATTTTGATAAAACAGAAATTCGGAAAGTCATGGAAATTAATAATAATTAAAGTTCCCATAGGAGAATAACCAATCAAATTGTTCAACCTTACATAATATTCGGAGCATAATAATAATATTTTCATTTTGCAGGATTCCTGGATACATCTGTATTTTTATATAATTATCATAAACAGTTTGTTACATTAATAATTGTAGAGAGATCTTTCCTATATATAAAAAAATTTATTATAACTCTATATTTTTTAGAGCACGCACCTTTATGGTTTTCAATTTTCTTATGAGCGCAGTACCGTTTCCTTAGAACAGAAGTTGAATAAAACGTATCACAATATAGATATGTTTATATATTTGAGAAAAATATATTAAAAAAGTAATGAAATATTTAAACCACGTTGTCCCAAATTCAGGAACTTTTTGTAAGTATGCACGTTTTAAAGGCATACATATGTATTGTGTACTAAATTTTATCGCAAAAATACGCAAAACTTCTATTCGGAAGCAATAAAAATTATCATGCTCGTGGAATGAAAAGTTTAAGAAAACAAGTCCTTAAATTTTTTATTTTTCGAAACCTTGAGTATTCAATATTGTGGGAAAAATATATAGAATAATAAAAACTTCAATAACATCGGTTGATAATAATGCAAATTTTTCATAATTATTGCAATTCATTGTACGCTGGATTACAGCTCTGCGTATTTTTCGGATAAAATTTGGTAAATATTAAAACTGTTTGCCTCTAGATAACGTATGCACATGAAAAAAATTTTCTTTATCTCATACTATTTTTTCACACACATACAAATGAATATCATTTTTACATTATTAGATATACGAGGTTTTGAAAATATGTTATAAACTTGTTCTCGAAAAATTCCTAATCCCCACCTTAGTTCTGGATTTATTCATTTTTCAAATATTTCCATAAAAGTTTCGTAAATCTTTCCGGTAAAAAAAAATATCCAATGAAACAGCATGCTTCCAATGTATGTGAACTTGAAGGAGTTTCAACGATTTTAGTATCATTTTTACTTTTTTTTTTTTATTTTTACATATATCCATGAAATATATTAGAGATTTCTCGTGGAAAAGTGTTATTTCTGCATGCCCTAGGTAATTTTTTTGTTTGTTATTCATTATGACAATCTGGTACAATGCACTTATATTATACACATGGGTGAAATTTTCTGACAATTCTTAACGTAATAAACTCGTCTGTTGAAAAGTAGCATTTATATTTTTCTTTTATATTTTATATTTATATTCTCATATTTTATTTTTGAAAGATTAACTCACAATTTTAAAAACTGTTGAAAACTATTAAGAATAAACATTTTAAGAATTTTTAACTCTGTGTGTTCAATCTAGCATGCTTCGCAATGCCACCTTCTTGGAGACTCCAACAGTAATATCTGATTTTTTTTGTTTCATTTCATTTATTTATTTTTTTGGTTTCTCCCTGTTTTGGTACAAACCTTTCCGGAGATTCCAACATCAATGTTACATTATTTCAATTTTTTTTATTCCTTGACCTGCTCTAAGACTCCAACAGCAATCTCTGAAGTTTCCAAATTAAAAAAAAAAAATTTATTTTCTTTTTATTCATGAACCTTGTGAGAGACTCTGACAGCAATCTTGCAATTCTTTTCATTTTTTTATTTATCAAAAAATTTTTCTGTCCGTCTTCTTTTATTCCTGAACCTTCCTGGAGACTCCGACAATAATCTCTAAATCTAAAAATAATTAATTTTTTTATTTTCATTTTCTCATTTCTCAACATTCTAAGAGTTTCCAATAACAATCTCTGGATTTTTAATTTATTTTTTTATTATATAAAAAAAATTGTTCCGTTCCTTTCTTATTCCTAAACCTTCCCAGAGACTCCAACAGCGATCTCAGGATTTAAAAAATAATGTTTGTAATCAATTTTTTCCCAAGTTTCTCATTTCTTGACATTCTAGGAATTTCCGGAAGTGTTTTGTTCCCTAACCGTCCTGGATACTGCAACAGCAACCTCCGAATTTTTCGAATTTGCTTGTAAAACATTCAATCAATATATTATATTTTTTTCATTTCTCCTTTTTTTATTCATCCAAAAATTTCTATTCTCTTCTCCTTCTATTCCTAAACAAAGCTTTACGGAGACGCCAACAGCAATGTATTATTTTAATTTTTCAAATTTTTTTTATTCCTTACCCTTTCTGAGACACCACCAGCGATCTCTGAAATTTTTTATCTTTACGGAAAAAATTCAATTACTATTTTTTTTTCATTACTAAACCTTCTGAGAGACTCCAACAGCAATTTCTCAATTATTATTATTTTTATTTATTGGAAAATGTCTACTCTCTTCTCCTTTTATTCCCGAACCTTCCTGGAGACTCCAAAGGTGATCTCCGAATTTAATTTTTTTTTAATTTTCTTATTCCTTAACATTCTAGGAGTTTCCAACAACAATCCCTGAATTTAAAAAATTAATTTTTTTTTCTTACTCTTCTCTCTGTCTACAAATCTTTCCGAAGATTCCAACAGCAATGTTTTACTTTACATTTTCAAATTTTTCATTATTCCTTAACCTTCTCTGAGACTCCAACAGCAATCTCTGGATTTTTACAATTTTCTTGAAAAAAATTGAAATATTATTATTTATTTTTCATTTCTAAATCTTCTCTGAGATTCCAACAGCAGTCTCTGAATTTTTCAATTTTTTTCAATATTAAACCTTCTAAAGGTTCAGTTTTATTATTTGGAAAATTTTTTGTCTGTTCCTTTTTTGATCCTGAACCTTCCCAGAGATTCTAACAGCAATATCTTAATTTAAAAACGTATTTTTCATTTATTTTTTTTTCTTATTGCTCAACATTCTACGAGTTTCAAACAGCAATCTCGGAATTTCTTCAACTTCATTTTTATTTTATTTTATTACTTTTTCTTTTCTTCCTATTGGACATTCCGGAGACTCCAACAGCAATGTCTCGTTTTGTTTTTTAATTTTTTTATTCCTTAACCTATCTAAAACACCAACAGCATTCTTCCGAATTTTCAAATTTTTTTGGAAAAAAGAACAATTAATATTTGTTTCTTTTTTCATTTCTCAACCTTCTGAGAGACTCCAACAGCAATTTCTCAATTAATATCATTTTTTTTTACTAATACATTTCTATCTACTTGGTGGGTACCTATCACCACTACGTAGCGCGTCCCCAGGTTGCGGATAGAGGAAAGGCCCCTGAGGTTA
>WSXT02080132.1:0-12032 GCA_011762715.2 Neuroterus valhalla
GTGGTAGTGGTGGAGTGGGGTGGGGGGTTCAGGGGGGAGGGGGGGGGGGGGGGGGGGGGGGGGGGGGGGGCGAAATGTTACGCCTACGTTAAGTTATATATACTTACTATAGAAAAAGCCTTTCGAAAGAGGGGTTCGGGGAGGGGGATTCGAAAAATAACCCTTGCGTAATTTGAGGATGACCCCGCAGGAGTGCAAGAGGCCAATGATTCTGTTACAGAATTTGAAACAATCAATTTCTTCAATAACTCTTGTGCTAGACACTGTCAAAGGTTCTTTAACATCGAGGAAAATGGCTCCTGTGTTCATATAATTAGTGCTACTGGAAATGGGGAAAAAGGGATTTTCCACTTTCGACTACACTTTCTTAAATAATGATCTTTCAACAAACATACTATGTACTTGTATATCTCCTGTTCCACCTTGCGGGATTGGAAGAAAGCTCGTTTACCAAATATGATACCTCCTCGCATGTCCCAATTTTTGAATTTTTGGAGTATTTTGAATTTCTATTGTTATATTTTGTGGGAAATCATTAATCGCGATAATCATTTCAAAATCATTTTTGGATTAAGAAAATAATTTTATGGAAGGATAAATAGGGAAACTGACAGGACGTCGGTGATCTGACATAATTAGAGTAAGTGTCTAAACTATACATTAGTTTTCATGTCTGAAGTTTCTACTGTTTAGTTTTCTAATATTAATCGCCAGAGAAATTGTTCTTTCAAAGGATCTCAATAATAAAGGCTGACGTTGCAGGTGTGTTCCGTAGTATAGTCCAGTAACTATAAATAATCTTTTTCGTATGTTCTGTTTATAATATAGATTCAATCAAATAAACAACAAGTTAGTGCTTTGAAACGCAAGACCGCTGATGGAATCGATGATTTACGACCACCTGAAGTGACGAATCGTATAAATGCACGTTGGACAAGCGATGAACTCTTACTTGCCGTTCAGGGCGTTCGAAAATACGGCAAAGACTTTGCAGCAATTGCGGATGTAATTGGAACCAAAAACGAATCACATTTAAGATCTTTCTTTGTAAACTACAAACGAAGATACAATCTTGATACCGTATTAAAAGAATACGAAGCGGAAAACGGTCCCATTTTAATAGACGAGGAAAAAGAAGACAAGGTAAACTAATTAACTAAATTTTTCTTCCTATTCAAAATTCTTATTCTATTTTTCGTTGAAAATCTTGTAAAAAATGTTTTCAGATGGAGGTGGATCAATTCTCAAACAACGAAATAGCAGAAACATCGCAGAAAACAAAAGCTTTGGGTGGATTGAATCCATCACCTAAATAACAAATAAATGATATCTTCAATTTTGATAAACATGAGAGATTGACCTGAAATCACTAAATGATATAGTGATTATTTCTGTTGAGAGCTTCTGCTGAGAATGTAACTCTATTCTGCATTTTTGTGAACTACTGTTTGTGAAAAGTATGAAACTTTGAGCTTTTGATGTAGTTATTTCACTGTCATCCATATCCTATATTTTACTTATGAAGCACAATATTATTAAGGATGTTTTTTTTCGCAAGCAGTAATGAGTAAGCCTGATTAGGAGTGTAAGAACTTCGCACTTAGCGCTATCACCGCTTGGTTAACGTCCTTATTGTATAAATGATAACATGTAATTGCTTATTAAGAATATACTATAAATGAACGAATCTTCTACATCAGAAGTGAATCCAGTATTTTTGAAAGTTTTTACTATTCGAAATTTATTCTAAGGAATGAGCGTTACAATAAATGTATTGTCAGTACGTGAAAAAGTTATCAAAGAACTCCGAAAGCGCTGATAAAAATTAAATGAACGTAAGAAAACATTCGTAATCTTATAACTTTAAGTCTAATTAAACAGCCTCATTATATTTTGATTCAATATGTTCAATGGAACGCTACTAAAAATTTGGAAATGATTTATTCAGGTGCTGTTGATGAAACATTTAGTTGCCTATTTCAGGAATTTTTAATACACTCCCTCACCTTCGTGATGTTTTTTCCATTTCTCTCAACACTCGGGCTGATACTGTGACAGCAGCCCCCTCTTCTCCCACACCCCAAGACACGCTGAGTGTATTACTCTTTTTGTTACAAAAAAAGTGTGTGCTGAGTTCCATTTTCTACCTTATTTGAAGTTATCTTCCTATTCTTACTGCACTGCCTCTACTATACTGTTCATAAAAAACTTGAAATACTTACAGCCCAATATGCCAAAGCCAATTTTTGTTCTTCAATTGGTTTGTAGTGCACACTGCCGTCGAAACGGAACAAGCCTTATCTATACCCTATGTGCTCTGCAGAATGTTTTCATTTCTAGGCTGCATTTATTATAGTCTTTTGCAAAGATGCAAAAGTAATATGCACCTTTCGGTGGATGGAGCTTTCGTTCTCTGACAGTTCGCTGCTCTAATCACTGCTTATTACGGACTCCCACAATTTCAGTTTCTCGCTAGGCAATACACCGGTATATGGCTTCTGAGTACGCTGAGCACATTTTACATCGGCAACAACGTATCTATCATCTTCTAGAACCTCCTTGACCTCATATGGACCTTTGTAATTAGGCAATCATTTTCTTCTTTTTCCTTCATTCGAATCAATTATTCGCTGGATTCCTACAGCATCGCCCACCTTGAACACTCTAGAGGGTGGGGGGGGGAGTCTTTTTTGTCTAGAATATTGAGAAATTTGGTTCGATTTGATGCCTTGAATTAAAATGCATCCCTTTCTGTTGTTTGAGTGTCGATTGAGTAGATATATATTCATCGGCCTCCTCTATGGAGTTAAATTGAATTGAGAATCATCGTTGCCTTAGGCCTCAAACAACAAATGGAGTTATTCAATTCAAGGCATCAAGTCGAACCAAATTTTCTTATATTCTGGCCGAAAAAGAAGCCTTCAACAACATCGAAAGCATACCGGCCTAACATCGGGTTGACCAAGTACAAGTTCAAAAAATTTCACTAGCGTGATGTGATAGCTGAATTGGTTAAAGCACTTTATGTAAAGAGGAGGTTTCGGTTTAAATCCAGCTCACAGGAATATTTTGGAAATTATTTTTCCCTGAAAAAAATTATTGTATCGAAAGAATGGATATTTTTGAATGGTTTTTATTTCATTTGAAAAGTGGTATATCTATTATTTATTATTATTATTCATTGTGCATTTCGACTTCATTTTACTTAATTGTCATAAATATTGGCATTCCAAGCGAAATCTGGATCAGAATCTGAATAATTTTTTCTAATACAACTTTGATGGAGGTTCTTGAAACACCTGCGGCTTTGACGGGTACATTCTCATTGCATGAGTCACATTTAGTGTTCATCAAGTATACGAACCAAGGTATAATTTTACGTCAAATTTTGCAATGTATTATTTTGATATATTGTTTTCGTTATTGTTGGATTCTGATCCATTTTAATGAAAGGCACGATACAAATTTGTTCTCAAAATAATATAAAATCGATAATTATGCATGAATTTCTGAAGAATATACTGTAACAATAATTTGTCTGAAGTTAATTTGGAACAAAGGAATAAAAGAAACTTGGGAAAGAGTAATACTTGGCACTGTATTTAAATGAGATTCTACTCTGATATACTTGATTAAATATTAGTGTCTGTTTGTGACTTCAATAATAATACTAGTTTTCTGGTTTTGTGGCTTTGAGTTGAATAATATTAAATATGACCGAGATTTCCGTCAAAAATAGTTTCGAACTTTTGAAATTTGTTTCCAATCACAAAAATTCATTAGGATAATTTTCTTATCTCATTGATATCTACTAAATATCTAATCATATATAGCAGGATCTTATGAAGAAATATAATAACTTTAAAACAGATCTGACACTTACAATGTGAATCTAATCGCAAATCTTCCTTGGGGCAATTTCCATATACAGGGTGTTTACTTTATCTTGAGACATCGCTCAGATTCCATGCGTTTCTTCAAGTTTCAATAAACCACGTTCCATGTATCGGGTCCAACAACTGATTGAGCAGCTTCTCAATTGACTGATGCAACGCATCCCTTCAGTTTTTCGAATATCAGATGTATATTATTGAGGTATTCGCCGATAATACGCCGGAGATATCCAGGGATCATGAACCTCTTCTCAAGTGCTTCAAGAATGTCAACCCATCTTAATTAGTTGAATGCATTCTTTACGTCGAAAGTGATCATTATGCGGTCATTCCTTGTCCAAAGATTACCTCTCCAAACTACTTCAGGCTCCTGGAGAGCTTCTCCTATCGCTTCCACCCGCTGCTTCTGTTGCTGATCTCAATCTGGCCTGAAGTGGGATCTCGAAGAGCTTCCCGAGATATCAAGCATGCTGAGTGGTCTGTATGATGACGCTGTGATCAGGGCTCCTTCACCCTTATCCAAAGAACAATTTTCTTTTTTTTTTGCACCTCGAACAGAAGACCCCAGTTGTGAGGCAGGAGTTGAGTATGTTGATCAGCAAGAACGCCATCAACCTGATCATGTCCGTCGGGACACAATCAGGGCCCGGTGCCTTACCACAAGCCATTTTGGAGGCCGCTGTTCATAGTTCTTCCTAAGTAAGAAGAGGGATCGTTTCAGTTGGTGTTGTCACCACAATGGTCCTGTCTGGGCGTTTAGGGAATAATTCCTCGATAATCATCTCTATCATCTTGGGTCCCATAGTCGCGACGGGCGTGCGCCCATATAGTTTTTCCATTACAATCTGGTAATCAAGTCCCTGAATGGACTTGGTTGGCTGCCATTTGAACCTCCCTCTGCTCGCAGTGTTTGCTCTTACTGATAACTCGGTTGAACATTTTCTTGGCCGACATGTAGTCCCTGTTGGCCTGGTTTGCATCCATCCTTTTGTCTGGGTTCTAGGAACCTTTCATTTCAGTTTGAAGCAGCTGCTCCTCAGCTCATCAATCTCCCGCATCCACCAGTACACTGAAGTTTTATTTGTCATCAAAGCCCGCTCCGCCTCGAAGCGTTGCACCCCTGCACGTTCAAACTCATTGTGCTTTTTGGCGAGTTCTCAGCATTTATCTTGGTCACACACAGTGGTCAGAAATCCATAAAAGTTGGACGAAATATGAAGGTGCCGTTCAATTCCCATGAAATTGTGGGTGTAGGAGTTTTGAAGGTCGCTGATAACGAAACTGATGTCAAACTTAGAAAAAATAACGGATCCAAAATGACGGACCACTTATGTGAGAAATCATTAGATTTTGCCAAAATTCAGTATTTGTGGGATTTTGAGGTAGCTGGTAACGAAACTGATGTCAAAACTTAAAAAACACAAATTCGAAACACTTATGTGAGAAATCATTGGATTTTGGCGAAATCCTGTGTTAAAGGGGTTTTTGAGGTCGCTGATAACAAAGTGTAAGTGAAACTCCAAATAAAAATAGATAGTAGAAAGTTAGGAGCATAATTTTTGGTAGATGTTTCTTTTTCAAAAAAATGGTTCAACATGTACAAAAAAAAATTATGGGCATACGTGTAATTGTGATAAACCTTTACATATGCAGTCACATGAAATTCAATCACTCTCGCAATCTTCCGAAGAATCATTATGAGAGTCATCACATTCCATAATTTTATTCAGTGACCCGCTTCGTTATCTAGGAGTGTTTTTAGCAATTCTTTGGAACTGGTAAAAGGAGTCTATGTTTTTCACGGGTGTTTTCCGCAGAGAAGAATCAGCCGGATCAGATGCTACAAAAAGCCTGCAAAACAATCATTATGAGGGACCCAAACCCTCTGTATGTTTCATGAAGATTGCATTATTTGTTGCTCAATAGTCGGCCATATTGGATCCACCATTTTATTGGAAATGAAAAAAAAAATTATTTCCATAAAGCTTGAACTAGCGACCAAAAAACTCGTTGCCCATGTAAATATATTGTGAGTCAAAGCACACTGAATACATTCATAGTCGAAATAAGATGAAACCTCTCAGGACTTTTTTCTTCGCTAGATTTTTGTGTGGGTTTTACATGGTTCGTCATGGTAGATTGCCAACCCGATAACTTTTCATTCATTGTTGTTTTTGTTGCTTTTCGAAAACTGCGATAACAGATTCTCAATTCCCTTATTTTTGCGAAGAGATTCCATGTTGCTAAGTTAGATGGAACGATTCAAGAAATGATTGTGCACCTATAAGAATTGTACATTTATTTTGCACTGCGTTTACTCGATTAATTACTCGAGATAGCCTAGAAGTAGGTGGAAATAGAATCTACCCTGAACTGACGATATTACATGACGCTAAGGATACTAATTTAACTTTTCCAAACGCAAAGAACTAGGTAATTAATTTTCTTTTTGGATTTTCGGCTAAATTTTCTTGGACAGACAAAAATATCGATTCTACAGGCAAGCTTCCACCCTTCTCAGCAGTCGTGCCAAGGAGGTTGGTTGGGTTGAGTTTGTTTAAATTCCAGCCTTTACTTGCCTTGCGTATATTGCGAGGATTACCAGTGTGATGAGTACATTGCTGTATGGTCTTCAAGGACCTACCACTCGCGCACTCTCCTAGCAGCATCTGGCCAGGCCATAGTGATGTCTTAAATTACCTTTCGGTAGCCCCTCCTGAAGGTGGTCGAGGTTCCCGAGTTCAGAGTAGTCAGGTGTAGTCTGGCAGCCATGTTCGTTACATCTCGGCTCCTCAAATCAGTCCACATCATGTCCTATTCGCACGATTTAGCGTTGAAGTCGACCGGTATAATTACATCACTGTTGAAGTAAGAGCAGAAACCTTCTATCTTGTCTATCTTTCTACGGAAGACTGATATTCCCTCATTTGGCGAGAGATAACAGCTGACAATAGTGTTCGTACCGCTTCAGACCAAGACAAATCCATTGCCTCTTCCATGTTTATGTACTGGAGATTTTGAGTTGTTAACAACCCATATAGCAGCAGTGTCGCTTGTGTCAAAAAACCAGTTTGGTCCTCTCCTGTTTTTGAACTGCTTATTGACGAAAAAACGTTCACCCCTTTTTCAGCTGCTAGCTGAGACATTAGACTTTGAACTAGCCTGCAGCAGTTGTACTTACCCTGGAGGATCACCGCCATCCTCTTGTTTGATGGCATTTACGGTCTGCTTCTCTATGGACAGCACACCTGGGAGACCCAAGTATGTGGTTGACTGAGTAACCTTCTCCTTTATCTGCGTAAAGGGATCACTTGGCCTCGATCACAACCACCGCCAGTGGTTGTGGTTGGGTTTACCGGATTTTATGCAGTCAATCACACACTGCATATGGTACGCGTTTTGTCTTTTCCAGCCAATCTTCTTGTTTAGTTGATGCAAGCGCTTTTTAGTCTTTTCATCAATCGTTGGTTTGGACCCCCGATTTGAATCAGCCAAATCTTTTGCCGCATCATAAACTGAACAAGTGATAGCCCAGAGGTCGGAATCCTCTGAGATGAAGACTGCGAATAAACATTAATTACTAACATTAGTTTATTAATGTCATATGTTGAGAAATCACTTGAGTGCTAGCTATAAAATTTTTTAGACTCCTGTGATGATTGGAAAGCAACGAAATTCGTCTAAAATGAAAAAAATCAATAAATCTGCGGCACAAATTACAAACATTGTGCAAATTTGGAATATGCTTCTCCATTAGGTCTCAAACTTATCGTGAAATTTGCTCACTGTTTTTATTACCGGAAAGCCTCAAACATACGGTTTTTATTAACATCATGCTCATTTTTCAGGAAAAATAGCAAACATTGTGCAAAGTTTTGTAAAACGTTTGGTTCAACCACCAAAACAAGCAAGTCTCCTTTTAAGTTTGCACCCCTTTCAATACTCCGCGACGTTACGGAAATCGCAATTTTTGTCAAGCTCATTTTTCCACATACACAAAAATTCGAAACATTGTGCAAATTTCCATTAGAGTAAAGGATACTCAAACAAATCGACGTTTACATTTGCAACCCTGACACGCGTCTTCAAAATAAGTTTGAAGTATATTTTTTATCACGGTGATTTTTTCACTTGCCAACAAATTCCAAACATTGTGCAAGCTTGAATTCAAATTTGAAATGGGAAAAAAGTCTACATTAACATTTGCGACCCAGTGGAAAGTGGGCAAAACATGGTATTTAACATTTTCCGATGACTGTAATTTTTGCACATGCCCGAAAATTACAAACATTGTTCAAACTTGAATTAAAATTTGAAATGGGAGAATAAGTCTACATTAACATTTGCGACCCAGTGGAAAGTCGGCAAAACATGATATGTAACATTTTTTGATGACTGTAATTCTTGTACATACCAAAAACTTGCAAACATTGTGCATAATTGAATTCAAATTTCAAGTGGGCAAATGAGTCTATATTAACATTTGCCTGAACTCAAAATTTTTCCAAGTTCAAAGTGTGAATAGGATCCCCTTCTATCTCAATTCACTCAGCCTGTTTTTAATGAAACCCTCTTCCAACTTGAAGTTGTTGCAAGTCCCAGGTGTGAATGGATAACCCCTTCCCAACTCAATTTCCGGGTCTTTGTTGTTGAAGGAACCCCTCTCCAACACAGTTGTTCAAAGTTCAGAGTGTAAATAGAACCTCTTTCTTACTCAATTTACCAAGCTTGTGTTTAATGAAACCCTCTTCCAACTTGAAGATGTTGCAAGTCCCGAGTGTGAATAGTTAACCCTTCCCCAACTCAATTTCCGGGTCTCTGTTGTTGAAGGAACCCCTCTCCAACACAAAGTTGTTCAAAGTTCAGAGTGTAAATAGAACCTCTTTCTTACTCAATTTACCAAGCTTGTTTTTAATGAAACCCTCTTCCAACTTGAAGATGTTGCAAGTCCCGAGTGTGAATAGTTAACCCTTCCCCAACTCAATTTCCGGGTCTCTGTTGTTGAAGGAATCCCTATTCAACACAAAGTTGTCAAAAGCTCAGAGTGTAAATAGAATCTCTTTCTAACTCAATTTACCAAGCCTGTTTTAACGAAACCTGTTGGATATTTGACGTGGAGGAACAGAAAATGGTTTATCGTTCTTTGAGTTATTAATCAGAATTTCATTAATTACAGTACATAAATATTCGCAAATGCTCGTCTTGTCTGGCTGGCTACTTCTTAAGGGCTAACTCACTTATACTAGGTTGACGCTGTAAGCGCTCCCACACTTACATACCATCTGAGTGTATTAAAGATTGCATAATTTACTCATATTCTAACACGCCTCCTTGAATTTGCAATCTTGAATTATAATATGGTCCATATTTTTAGGATTTTTCCTTTTTTTAAACTTAAGTGAATGCGTTTCTATTTTTAATAAACTTAGTCTTGTCTAAACGTTTTGTTAGCATGTCAGCTGAATTTAAATTTAAATCAATTTTCACAATATCAATTATTCCATTCTCATAGTTTTCATTGATGTAATGATATTGCACTTCAATATGCTTTGAGTTTTTGGTCAAATTGCCTTATCAAAATTCATATTAAATGATTCGGTTAGTAAATTTCTAAAGAATAAAATTTCGGTTACTTCTTCTGACATGGCAGTATATTCTGCAAAAGTCGAACATTTCGTTACTGTACTTTGTTTGTGTGTTTTCCAATATTCATATTAAATTTCCATACAATCTAATTATAAATCCCGTGGTAGATTTTCTGTCAACATCATCACCTGCATAATCAGAATCTACCATACAATCTAATATTTCATTACTTGAATTATCTTCGTATTTTAATTTTAAATCTTTTGTGTTACACCAGGGGGGGTGACATGAATTTCGCTTTTGCATTGGAAGCGCGTGTAAGTTTTGTGAAGAGCGGTGAGTCGTGGAACATTGGCGCCACCTCTGCCACGCCCGGTCTTCCCGCTGTCTGTTATTGTTTTGCATATGACAGCTCGTGAAAAACCCTTATTCTATCGTATATTTACCGTATTTGATTGATCTACGGATATATTTGCAATAAAAATGGGGGGCATCGATGTATAGCTCCGAACTGTCGATCAGGGTACGACTTAACGCGCTCAAACGGAGTAAGAAAAGTATTTTTCTCTATTCCGAAAAATGATGTTGAACGTTGGCAACATGCAATTAGGCGGAACAAAAAGGATTTCATTGTTGAACCTGGACATCCGGTGTGTGAAAATCACTTTTTGAAGGATGAAATAATTTGGAAAAAAGAAGTTTTAGCTCCTGATGGATCGGTGATAGCAGTAAGTATCATGATTTGTTTACACTGACGTCTTTTATCCTAAAATAATCAAATGACCATGACCGTTTTATGACTACATTGATTTTTGAATTTAAATATTCTTCTTATTGCCGAACAATAAGAATCCCAGATAACAACTCGTGCGCGCACGTTTCGCGCATGTCGATGCGCGCACGAAATGCGTGCAAGAATGCACCGGAGCTGCCAGCACTTTGTGAAGGTGCACTTGGTGCGCGCCCAGTGCGTCCCGAATGCCTGCATGCATACAGGCACCGGCTGACGGAAACATGCGACGCACACATGCCTGCACCCTGAATGCAGTTTGCAATCTGCTGATGTAGTTTACTAATTCTTATTTTTGATAAAATTTATAATTTTTTAGTGCACAGGCTTAAAGTTAGAGTTCAGGTAGTTACAAAAAAGATTGTTTCTGAAATAATTGTGTTCAAAATGAAAAATTTCGAAAAACATGTGATTGAGAGTTTTTTCTTTATATCATGATTTTAACGTCGTTTCTAATGATTCCAGTTACATTTTTTATCATTAAAAAAAGAAAATGATCTAAAATTGGGAAAAAAACTACTTCTGATAAGATCTGAAAAAAATTTAATTTATAATTAAAAAAGGAACCAAAACCTTCATCCCTCAAAATTTTATCGCAGAATGCAAAATTTTCTTGAATATATATTGAAATTATATTTTGAAGATTCTGATCAAATTTTTTTGTTCTTGATTGGAATAAACAACTTTCTTCCCCATAACCTTTTTATCTAGAAAGGGAGGAAATTTTGATTTTCAATTCCAATTAACTACGTAAAATTATAGGATTAGTTGAACTAAGTTATTTTCAAACGAGTATGATGCATGCGCATTTGAAGAAAGGAGGAATTCACATTTGAATTGTACGAATTTGTTATACACGAATTCAAATGTATAAATTATTCTTGAACGTTTTATTTCTCATATATTTTCATTTTTAATGTAAATTGCTTATTAAACATTTCTCATTCCTATTATTACTATATATTATATACATATGTGTATGTATGATAGAAATACTCTAGTCTGTTATACTGTCATATGCATCTTTGTTATCTATTCGGTTTGAATATATACACGTGTATAAGAATCTGAATTACAAGATCAAATGAGCGACTTAAAAAGCGCGCGCAGTTGTTAAGTCCAGCAGAATAGTGCGCAGACGCATCGCTGACACCAGCGACCAACATGGGGAAGCAGGTCAGTGCCATCGACATATAGAAATGGACCGATCACGCTGTGCGGAGCAATGAAATGTGGATTAGAAAGAGAGAAAAAATTTGAGCCGTGACCGTGTCTCTTTCTAAATAAAGCTGATTGGTCGAGAGTATATTCGATGGATGGAGCTGAATAAAGCACAGGACCGTGCCTTATATCACGAATGACCCAAAAATGTGACGTTTGTTGTTCCTGTCAAAGTTTATTATTCAATTTAATTTAATGTAAATTATTAATAAAAATGGTTAAAGACTGTGCAGTTTGTAAGCATTATGAAGACGTCCAAACGGGTTTATTTTTTCACACGTAAGTAAAGTTATTAAATAGTAAAATAGAAATGTAACAACAAAATAACTGAACCTTAAATATTTACCTATGTGATACAAATTCTTATTTTTTATCTCATAGAAGAATTGTCAAGTGCATTTTATTCTTAAGTAGATACTGAAATCATCAACCAAGAAAAAAAATGAATTCTAAAAAAAAAAATTTAATGTAGACTTTTCAATCGCAAATAATGAACTTTCAACCAAAAATAGTTGGATTTTCTTATTGAGCTCTGTCAGTTT
>WSXT02080143.1:0-16743 GCA_011762715.2 Neuroterus valhalla
GTGTAATGAATTTAAACTTCATAAAAAAAAAAAAAATTTAAGAGAAAATGATATGCCTGATTAAAGGTTTATTATCGAGATTATTATTATGTGAATAATTATGTAAATATGTTAATTAACAATAAATTACTATCATCAATATTTTTATATTATTATGGCAGATAAATATTATAATTTTATATTATATTAATAATTTTATTTCTAATAAGGTATAAAATATACAATGAAATAAATTCATTAAATTATAAATTTTAGAAATATATATATTAATGAATTGTTACTCTAGTATTTCATTAATTGATAATTTATTTTTAATTTTAATAACATTATCAAGACTTGCTGTTTTAACTTTATTAGAACGAAAATGATAAGGATACCGTCAAATTCGTAAAGGACCATATAAAGTTAGTTTAATAGGAATTTTACGATCATTAGGAGATGCAATAAATTACTTTCAAAAGAATTATTTTTACTTGAAAATTTAAATTATATATTTTATTTACGATCATCGGTATTTTGAATATTAATAATATTAATAATATGAATAATAATTCCTAATTTTTTCAATGTATATTACAATAACTTAAATTTACTATTAGTATAATGTTTTTTAAGAATAGATGTTTATATAATTATAATAATAATAATAATAATGATAATAATAAGAGGATGGTCTTCAAATTGTGTATATTCAATATTAGGAGCTATTCGCAGCAATTTGGCGGACGATTCCAAATTTCCGGCTTTTGACGGTCAAGTTTTACAATGTAGCCGGTCAACTAAAAGTAATATATTCATGTTTGTCGCAAAATGCAAACATTAATTTTAATTCATGACGTTCATTCTGAATATTCTTTACCAAAACAGATCAAACATTGCAAAATAAATCAATTTTGTAAATAAAACACAAATTTTTCACAAAAATATATAATTTCTTTATAAACATTGGAAAATTTCAAATCACAATTGAGAAAATTGAATCAATGATATCAAGAAAAATACAAATTTTCAACAAGATTGTTTATTTCTAAACCAAAGTGATGGATTTCAAAAAAACATTATATCAATCTTCAACTCGGAAAGTTAAATTTCAAACCAGGAAGATAAATTTTTTATGAAAGTTTTATGAATTTCATGAAGTTTCCTACATCAGTTATTGAATCAATTGTAAAATATATTCGACATGATAAAACTTAACGGGATTGAATGTCATTAGCAAAATCCTGCTAAATTGCATAATGTCTAATGTGCTTTTGTGAAATCAATTCAGATTTCTGTAAGGAAACATTAGAAATAACTGTTATAATTTCAGATTAGAATGAAATTTAAAGAAAAGATTATTAAACTCAGAGGGAAATTTCTAGAAAAGAATCGAAACCAACAAGAGTTAAATTTTATTGCCGTTATTCTCCAGTGAGGGATAAGCGCGCTGGGCCAGTGGTGTGGGTATTCTTCTCAGGTAGCCGGGGACAAGTTTGTAATCGCCCAGATAAACAATACCATTTCCTATATGCGCTCCAACAATTTCCTATAATTTCTTCTTGGTCAAGTTTAATTGAATTTTTTTTTTTTTTATCTTTAGGGACAAAACGCACGTTGAGTGGGCCAAAGCATGGGTACAAACTTTAACCGAGTTGCAGCAATACGTCCGAAAAAACCATACGACGGGATTGGTTTGGGCAAAAGGTGGATCTGTCCCTCCACCTCCAGCAGGTGGGCCTCCTCCACCCCCACCACCTTCAATGCCAATTGGTGAAGTTGAACCAGTTGAGAATGATGATAGGAGTGCACTTTTTGCCGAGATTAACCAGGGAGAAAATATTACTAGAAGTAATTTTTTTTTTCATTTTCTAAATTTTGCATGAAGTGTTGAGATTACTCGACTTCCAAATCTAGACCAAATTTTGAAGATACTCCACCAAAAACAATTTCAGAATTTCAAGAGATTTTAAGATTTTAAAAGAATTCCAAAATATTTATTTCTTCCAAAGATTTCAATTATTTCAGAAGATTCCAAAATATGCATTTCAGAAAATTTCAGAAGATTTAAAGAATTACAAAAGTACGCAGACTATGTATGTCAGAAAATTTCAAAAGATTTTGAAGACTCCAAAGATACATGATAAACAAAACTTCAACAAAAAAGTTAGATTAGCAATCGAAGATTGCTAATCTAATTGCTAAATGATTGCCTTTTTTTTCAACTGAAAAAATCAATTTGTTACACGAAAATATGAATTTCTAAAGAAAAAGTTTCATCTTTAATCGAACCATAGGATTTCCTATTAAAGTAGTTAAATTTTCAACACAAAAAGACTAACTTTCAACCGACGAGGATTACTAAATTTTTAAAGGAAGAGGATGACTTTCTAACAAATTTGTTGAATGTTCAGCAGTGTAATTATATTTTCAATTATATGATAAAAGAAGTCTCCAAAAAAGTTTAATTTTCAAATTATGGAAAATTTTATTCGAAATATGAAATAAAACAAAAAAATGGATTTTCTGCCGAAAAACGAAAACTTCTGAAAAATAAATACATTTTTCACCAAAAAGTTGGATTTCCTACTAAAAGCGATCATTTTTCAACAGTTATTGGAAAAGTAAATATTTTCCGTGGAAAAAAAAATTTCAAAAAAAAAACAACTTATTTTACAAGCACAAAAATGAATTTTCAATAAAAGAGTTATCTGTGAATCTTCAACCAAAAAAATAAATTTGTACAAAGTATGGATATTGCACAAATTTGCAAAAACCCTGGGTGAAATTTGTATTATCTTCACAATAAAAAACCAATTTTGTAAGTTACTGAAAATGTTGACAAAAAATAACGATTTCAACATTGATTTACTCCATTGCATTTTATTGTGTAAATACATTTCCACCACGGAAAATTCAAAATGTTTCAAACAAATTTTAGAAGATTTGAGAAAGTTTTCGGAGATTCCAAAGCTTTTTTCAAAATTCAAATTTTTAATAAAAAAGGATATTTCTGACTCAAAAAATTCATTATCAACACGGAAAATTAAATTTTTGAATGTTCAACGAAGTAAATAAATTTTCAATCAAATAATTGAATTAGTTACCAAAAGAGATTAATTCTCGGCTAAGGAGTCGCATTCTCAACAAATGAAGATTGATTTCTATACGAAAAGACCAAGTTTCAACAAAAGAGTTAAATTTCCTACCGATAAAGGTTTTTTAGAAAAGAAAGAAAGGAGAAAAAATGCAACAAACTTCTTAAATTTCAATCAGGTAGTTGAACTTTAAAAAAAATCCTGAATAAAAAATATTAAAATTTGGTTTAGAATACAAGATTTGAAACAAAAAGATTCAATTTTCGACGAGAAACAAAAATTTTCTACAAAATACAAAAAATTTCCCGCCGAAAATTCGATTTTTTTCAAGAAAATGATCAATTCTCAACCGTAAATATGATAGTCAACATTTTCAGTTCTTAAAAATTGATTTTAACAAACAAGAAAACAGCTTGTTTTACAGCAAAAAAAATTCAGTTTTCAATCAGATAGATCAATCTTTAACCAACCAAATGAATTCTTACAAAGTACCTACTTATATTTAAATGATTCCTAAAGATTGCAAAATATTTTATAAACATAAGTAAAAATTTATTCTTTTCTCACAAAAAATTTTAATAAATTACTATGAAATTCAACCATGTTAGAATGCTAATTTTTTGTTGAAATTCGTGGTTAATTCGAAAGTATCTAAAAGTTCCTTAATTTTAGCAGGAACTTCTAATTTATAGTGTGATTATTTTCGTAATTACAATATACCTGAGTTTGCAAGTAATCAAAAATGTTTACAAAAAAAAACATTTTCAACATTGGTTCACTTTATTGTATTTTATTGTGTTGATGCGTTCTTGCTATGGAAAATTAAAAGTACCTCACAAAAATCTCAATAAGATTCCCAAAGATTGCAAGAGATTGGATAGGATTTTAGAAGATACCAAAATACGCATTTCAGAAAATTTCAAAAGACTTCAAAGGTACTCCACCAACCAGTTTAAAAATATTCCAAAAGATCCCACAAGATTTAAGAAGGATTTATTAAGTTTCAAAGATTTCTAGTGAGATAAATTTTCAACAAAAGAGTTTAATTTCTAATCGAAGAGATGAATCTTCAACTAGAAAACTCAATTTTTTGACGGAAATATGAATATCCAACGAAAAAAATCCATTTTCGTTAAAATAATAGAATTTCTTACCGAAATATTTGAAATATCAAACCGGGAAGACGAGTATTTTGTCAAAAAAGTATTTTTTTAACAGAAAAAAACAACGTATTTTACAACAACAAAATTGAAGTTTCAAGCAAAGAGATGTATGTTTAACCAAACGAATAAATTGTTACAAAATTAAAATATTTCCAAGATATTTGAAGTTCCGGAATTGTAGCTGAAACTTTTAATTTAAAAAAAAAATTTTTTTAGTAATTTTTATTTATCTCGTTCTATAAGTAATTAAAAATATTTCACAAAAAAATATATATTCTAATATTAGTTTACGTTTAGTTTATACCGCGGGAGATTTTAAATATTCCACAAAGATTTAAAAGATATAACAAATGATTTAAAAGGATTTTAGAAAGCTTCAAAATATTTCATAAAGATTTTGAAGATTTACGAAAATTCGAAAAGGTTTAAAAGTTTACAAAAGATTGAAATTACCTCACGAAGATTTAAATGATTCCATGAACATTTCAAGGATTTCAGAAAGCTTTCAAATTTTGTCGGAATACTTTAAAAAGTATCGAAACGATCTTAACAAACTTTGGTTCTAGTAAATCAAAAGTTCTAGTAAATCTTTGTTTTTCAAAAATCGCTTGAAATTTCAGGAAATTTCAAAAATTATTCTACCAGCAACCACAAATTTTCTCTAGAACTCGGATACTTTTACCATCTTCTACAAGTAATTTATATATCCTTCTACAAAAAATTACAATTATTACCATGTTTTACTTTTTTTTATTTTATCGCGTTTCATTGTCCAAATACATTTTCACCAAGAAAGATTAAAATATCCCACAGGGATTACCAAAGATTCTAAATATTTAACGGAGATTTTGAAAATTCACAAAAATTTTAGAAGGTGCTGAAGGATTTTAAAGGATCTCAAATACTCTACGAAGATTTTAAATACTTTACAAAGATTTGAATAATTTCACAAATATTTCAAAGATATAAAGGTTTCATGAAATCTTGAACACTAGATTTCAATAATAATCAAACCCTTGATGTTTCTAAAAATAATGAGAATCATTTGAACCTTTTGAAGCATGAAAATATCTTTATAAAAATTTACACTTGAAATAATATCTTCTTGAACACAAAATTCGCTTTATGTTTTACATTCTACAAATTTTTTAGATTTGAAGAAAGTCACATCAGAGATGCAGACGCATAAGAATCCCAACTTGAGAACTGGTCCCGCGCCATTCAAAGCTCCAGCAGGATCTCCGATGAAAACCACATTACCAGCGAATGCGCCAATCGACAAACCCCCAGTTTTCACTCGCGATGGAAAAAAATGGCTTGTGGTGATTATCAATTTTAATCCAGGGTGGCGTGCGAATGGAAAAATTCAGAGAATTGGAAGAGTTTGGAAGAGTCAGGGAATTTCGATACAAGTCGGGAAATATTAAAAAGTATATGGCGGTTTTCAAAACTGACATGAAATCCCTAAAACAAACCAATTTTTTCAAGTTTTATGTACGCGTGATTTGAACTGGCAGAGTGGAGAATCCTTAATACCTTCATTTCTTGGTGTGTTAAGATTTTAATCTCAAAAAGACGAATGTGAAACAAAATTGTTGAATTTTCAGCCAAATAATTAAATTTACTAGCAAACAAGGCCATTGTAAGCCAATCAAGAGTATTTCTATATTTAAAGTGTAAATTTTTAATCTGAAAAGATCAATTTTGAATAAAACAGTTAAGTTGTCGACAAAAAAGATGAATCTACGTTAAATTTTTAAGCAAGAAGACGAATTTCTTAGAACATTCTTATTTACAACCAAAAAATATAACTTTTCTACCATGAAAGATGAATTTTCAATTAAAAAGGACGAATTTCGCATAAAACAGTTGAATTTTCCACCAAGAAATATAACTTTCAGAGTAGCATAATATTTAACATAATAAATTAACTTCCGACAGAAAAGTCGCATATTCAACCGAATAGCTGCATTTTTTATCTTTAAAGTGTATTTAAGACCGAGGAGAAATCAAAACAAAATATATGACTTCTCAACAAAATAAATGAATTCTTACGCTAAAAAACGAATTTTCAACAAAAAAGTTTATTTTCAACTAAGAAAGCTGACTTTTCAACCATTAACAATTACTATTCAATCCTTTAACTAAATGGTTCAATTTCCAAGAAAACAATTTATATTCGCATAAAATCGTCGAATTCTCAACCGTGTACCTGAATTTTTGACTTACAAAGAAGTATTTTCAACTGAAAAAGAATTTTAGAATACTCCGATCACATAAAAAAAATCAATTTCTAACGAGTTAAATGCATTGAAAAAAGAAGAGTTTTGAAGATAATTGTTAAACTCTCCATAGAATGGATAATATTCAACAAGGAAGATCAGTTTTAACCAGGAGAGATCAGTTCTCTATTTTTCAACTAGAAGAGATGATTTCTGAACAAAATAGTTTGATCTCTGACCAGAAACAGGAATTTCAACAAAGTACATGCATTTTCAACCATACAGTTAAAATTTCTAAGTAAGAAGATGGATTTGCTACCAAAAAAATTAATGCCCCAACCAAAAAGGAGAATTTTAATTAAAAAAAACCTAATTTCCTACTGAATTGTTGAATTTTTTAATAAAAAAAAAGAATTTCGTACAAAACAGTTGAATCTTCTATCGAAAGAATGAATTCTTACGAAAAACGTAATATTCCAGATTTCCATCGAAAGATAATTGAATTTATAATCGAAAACATTTGAATTCAACCTAAAAGAACGAATTTTACTTAATATAGTGAATTTCTAACCAAAGAGATGAAGTTTTATCTATAATAATAAATCTTCAGCAAAAAAAAAGGATTTTCAACAAAAGAGTTCATCATTCAGACAGTAAAATTGATGAGTTATAAGCAAAAGACATGAATTTTCATCCGAATAGTTGATATTTTAACTAGAAAAGATTAAATTTCAATCAAGTACGGAATAGTTAAACTTTCAATTATAAAATGAACTTAAAGCCAAGAATGAAACAAATTTTTTAACACAATAGTCAAATTTGCATTCGAAGAGATTAATCTAATTCCAAAAAAATTGTGGAAAATACGCGCGTCCGAAGTAAACCTTCAGGAACGAAAGAACACTGCAAACTTTACGCTACTGTTCTCAATGGTTTTACTTGTTTTAATTACGCGACTGCGTTACAATCAACATATTACTTTTATTTTCTTACTCTATCACTTTATAAGTTTCACTTCAAACTTGCATGGTCTACAAAAAAAATACAGGTTTGAGAAGGTATACAAGATGGAAGTAAAACTTGTAGGTGGAAGAATAAGAAAAGGACAAAGAAAGATGAATCGCAGTGCATTCGTGTAACTAAAAGTAGTAAAATTATTTAGCCCGACAAGGTGAATTTTGTATCGTTTCGTCGTTGCTGATATTCCACTCCGTACACCCCGATTGAAAAGAAATGAAGAAAGAAGTTGGGGAATTTCATCTCTAGGTCGGGGAAACGCCATAAAAAATGTAGGGAGTTTCGTAATCCGTTTTCGATCGCCACCCTGTTGAACGATTTAGTTTTCAATTTAACAAAATGCAGAAATCTCATGTCGTTAACATTTTGAATTTTGTTCCTAGGAGTACCACAAGGGCAACAAAAATCTACTCGTTGAGAATGCGGAGATGAACAACGTCATCTACATGTACCGCTGCCAAGATAGTACCTTAGTTATCAAAGGAAAAGTCAACTCTGTCGTGATCGACTCCTGCAGAAAATCTTCCATCGTTTTCGACTCGCTCGTCTCCAGCATCGAGTTCGTTAACTGTCAAAGTTGCCAAATGCAGGTACGTGCTAAAATAAAGATGCTTAAATTTATATAAAAGAAGGATTCAAATTCACCCCCTTCCTCAGCTTATACTCCAATTTTCTCCTTAAACACGGAAAATCCCCTAAAAAACCCGAAATCAAGAATTTTCTCTCAATTTTCTCCTTTTTGGAAAGTTTCGATTCATATTACGAGAACCACAAATGTAAATTGAATAAATGATAATTGAATTGATAGTTGAATTAATAAATCCAGAAAGACGATCTTTTCAAAAACAGTTTATTTTCCATCCAATAAGAATGTCTTATTAACAAAATAGTTACATTTTTAACCAAATGGAGGAATTTGCAACTAGAATTTTAAATATGAAACAAATACGATGGACATCTGAAAAGGAGTTGAATTTTCAACCCAAAAAAGACAAAGTCTTAATGAAAAATGTAATATTTGATTAGTAACATATTTTTCCCCCTAAAATAGTGTAAGTTTTAACCCATAAAGACGAACTTGTAACAGAAAGTTTTATTTTCAACAAAAAAAAAAAGACTTCTAAAGAAAAAGAAAATTAGATTTTCAACCAAAGTGAGGAATTTACAACTAAAATTATGAATATGCAACCGATCGGATGAATTTTTAACGCATCATTTGCCTTTTTAATCAAGAAATGAATTTTAGTGGCTGTATTATTCAATGAATCAATTAACAAATTAATTCTCAACCGAATAGTTGAATGTTCAACCACAAAAACTAATTTTAGTTGAATTTTTTCCGAAAATAGTGTAATTTTGTTGAATTTCGATTAAAGTAGTTGAACTTTCCACTGAAGAGTGAAATTTTTAACTAAAATGAGGAATATGTCACTAAGATAATGAATTTTCAACAAAGTATTTGAATTTTCAACCGGCAAAGACGGATTCTGAATGTAATATTAAATATTTCAACCAAAAAATGTTTCGATTTTCAACATAACAATAGTCTTTTCAACCAAATAGATAAATTATCCAGCAATTTGTTGAATTTCCAACCCAGAAGAAAATGGAGTTTCAATAAAACAATCTTATTTCTAATGAAAAATCAGGATGGCGACTTGACCGGGAAACCGGGAAAGACGGGGAATTTCATTGACCGGGAATTTGATTAAAAACTGGGATTTTTCTGGACTCAACCTAGACAATTAGAAATTCTACCGTAAAAATACGAGAAAAGACCGCTTTCTTCTCATAAATTGAAAAGATATCTCATCATCTGATTTGGAGAATGTAACGTTTCTTTAGTCTTTATGAGAGCAAGAATTTAAATTTTTTTCCATTAAAAAAAACCTTTTCCAACTTTATTGCTTTCTGATATTTATTTATCTGACTGAAGTTTGTATAATGGAATTGATGATAGCCTAAACTCACAGGACGAATCATTTTAATTTAAAAAAAATGTATTATTTTTTCATGTTTTATTTGCTTTCTCCTTATTTATCTGACTTGAAGTATTCGAATTGAGAAAAGAGGAAATTCAGAAAATTGCTCTTCCAATTTAAAATTCGTCAAAATTTGAAAGTCCCCTCTTCATAATTCTAAATGAAGAAATTATCTACTTCAAGCAGTTTTTGGAGTAGAAATAGTATTTCGAATGAATAATATTTCTAAATTATAATAGAAAACTTGTTAACATTGTTCATTGCGAATTCATCCTGTTTCAGTTGGAAAATCAACTCCTTGGTTGAAAATTAAATTATTTTGTTGGAAATTACACTTTTTCGTTTGAGGTGCAATATTTTAATATAAAATCCACCTCTGATTGAAAATGTGACTACTTTGTTCAAAATTCAGAATTTATTTCCTTCGTTGCAAATTTGCTTCTTTTGTAGAAAATTAATCTTCATCGTTGAAAATTCACCTCGTTCGCATAGAATACATTTATTCTAGTTAAAGATTCACGATTTCACCTAAGAATCCATCGGTTTGGTGGAAAATTGATTACTCTAACTAGAAACTTAACTGTTTTATCCTTAGTGGAAAATGATCTTTTTAACTTCAAAATTCGTCTTTATGTATTGAAAATTCAATTAGATCGTTGAAAATTATTTATTTCGTTGAAAAATTGATTTTTTGTATAAGATTATTTTTTTCTCCGAAAGTTACTCTTCTTGTTTGAATTGAAAATTCAATTATTTAGCTGAGAACTCTTATGTTTTGTTGAAAAAATAGATTTTTTGTATAAGATTGTCTTTTTCTCCGAAAGTTACTTTTCTTGTTTGAATTGAAAATTCAATTATTTCGCTGAAAACTCTTACCTTTTGTTGAAAAAATGGATTTTTTGGTATGAAATGATCTTTTTCTCCGAAAGTTTCTTTTCTTGTTTGAATTGAAAATTCGATTATTTAGCTGAGAACTCTTATATTTTGTTGAAAAAATAGATTTTTTGTATAAGATTGTCTTTTTCTCCGAAAGTTACTTTTCTTGTTTGAATTGAAAATTCAATTATTTCGCTGAAAACTCTTACCTTTTGTTTAAAAAAATGGATTTTTTGGTATGAAATTATCTTTGCCTCCGAATGTTACTATTCTTGTTTGAATTGAAAATTTAATTATTTCGCTGAAAACTCTTATATTTTGTTGAAAAAATAGATTTTTTGTATAAGATTATCTTTTTCTCCGAAAGTTACTTTCCTTGTTTGAATCGAAAATTAAATTATTTCGTTGAAAACTCTTATATTCTCTTCAAAAAATGGATTGTTTGCTATGAAATTATCTTTTTCTTCGAAAGTTACTCTTCTTGTTGGCAAGTTCTTCTATACGGTTAACAATCCAAGTTGAACAGTTGAATATTTTTCATAACAGTCGAAAATTCTTCTGGTTGGAAACTCTTATGTTTGGTTCAAAATTATTTTTAAGACAAAAATGTTAATTCTCTATTTTTGGTTGAAAATTTTCATCTCTATAGTTAAAAATTCAACCATTTTGTTGAAAAATTGTATTTTTTGGTTAAAAATTATTTTTGGCCGAAATTTCAACTATTCTAGTAGAGGGTTGGTCATTTAAGGTAAAAACTCGTCTTTCTGGTTTAAAATTCAACTGCTTCGGTTTAAAATTTACAATTTTATGTGAACATTCATCATTTTGCTTCAAAACCGATTTTTCGAAAGTTAGTTTTTTAGATACAAGCTAATTTTTTTTTGGTTAGAAGTAACTTCTCCGACTGAAAATTAAACTTTCTTATTCCAAATGAAAATTCTATAGTTGTAGTTGAAAATTTATTTGGTTGGTTAAATTCAAAATTTGAGTATTACAATTTTTTCTGCTAAAAATCAATTCATCTGTTTCAAAATTCAACTCTTTCAGTAGATGATTCTTTGTTTTAGTTAGAAACTCTTATGTTTGGTATGAAATTAGGTTTTCGAACTCAAAATGTTACATCGTTGAAAAGTGAAGTGCTCTTGTTGAATATTTATCATTTTAGTTGAAACTTCATCTTCTTGGTTTCCAATTTGAACTGTTCATAATTCTATTGGAAAATTCATCGCTTTGGTTGAAAAACGAACTATTTTGTTATAAATCCATTTTCTTTATCGCAAATTGATTTTTTTCGATTGTTAGTTCAACTGTTCCAACTTTTGTAAAAAATGATATTTTTTCGTGGGAAATTTGAGTATTTTTTTCACTAATTTCTTTTTAATTTACATCCCCTTTTATCTAATAATTTATTTCCCCTTTCTTAGAAGAATCACCTGTTTCAGCTCGAATTCAACTACTGAACTGAAATTGAACTAAATCTAAGAATACTTCAAATTTACACTTGAAATTTAAAAGTTTCTTCAAAATCTTCCGATCGCGTTTCTTTATTCGATGCACGATACATATAATTTACAATATAAGTCTTTCAAAAAATAAACAAGCTAAAAGTACAACAATTCCGACAAGCCTTCGACCGACTAATTTTAATGTTGAGAATCCGGTGGTAATTTTCGGCTACTCCTGGAAACCTACACCGAGCTTGCTGCATAAATTGCTCATTTTTCCTAACTGCTCCAGATTCGGATCTTGATTCAGAGTATCCAACAAATTAATATATTCCTCTTTCGTGCCCTCGTCACAAAATTCAGAAAAACCAGGATTCGAAGTGCTGTTATCCATCACAGAAGGTTTTGCGGAAACTTCCCGTTCTTGCTGTTCAACCTGGAATGAGAATTTATTATACAAATTTCTCTTTGGCAAATCATCTTCTGTAAATGAAGAAAGGGCAGTTGCAATTCCGGGGTTTGAATCTTCGCTTCTATCCTCGTTCATAATGTTTTGAATTTTTAAATCTCTATTTTTCACGTATTCGAGAAACTTCTTTGGATCGACGATTTTTCTTTTATATTGATATTGATCTGTCATTATGTTGACATATATCACTGTTTTTTCATTTAACTCAGGACATACTTCTTTTACTAAATTGGTTTCTGTATCAGTATTATCGCCAAAACTTTTTTCAATGTTATCATTTTTTTCAGATTCTGATTCTCTTCTAGATTCAAAATGTCTAGCGTCTTTTAAGTTGAGATCATCATTCCTCGGACTTATCGTCAAAGGACCTCGAGCTGGACTCTGAGCACGAAATTCATGTTCAGTCTTTCTTATATTTTCTAATCTGGTTTTAAAAACTGGAATACCGGACCTGGAGGACTTCTGCGACTCTTCAGATTTTATGGAAGTTCTGGAAGTGATTCTTATTTTCTGTGATTCTTTTTCTGGATCCACTTCCATCGGATCTCTTGCAGATTTTATGCCTCTCGAGTTTTCCGGCAGAATTTTGTTTGATGGAGGTGATACGAACGACTTGGATCGTCTCTGAGCTTGATCACCAGAACTTTGTTTGCCTAAATTCAAATTCAAGTTCAATTCTGTTCTATTTTCCGAATTCGCTTTGGAATTGACTCTAGAACTGGATCGCTTTGGAAGAGTTGTCAATTCTTCGAACACTTTTGGGTTCTTTTCAGTTCTCTTAGAACTTGAACTTCGGATTGTCGAATTTTTTTTCACGTTCCAGGGCAAACGTTGCAAGGAAGGGGCACTTGAAAAATAAGGAACTTTATAATTCGATTTTTCAAAGATGCTAAGACCACTTAGACTAGCCAGACTTTGATTATCCTCCGATTCCTTCTTCTGATTAATTTTCTTCGGTACTAAGCAAAAATTCTCTTTCATTTTTTCCGTAGAATCTGCATCAAGGATATTTAGACTTTCAGTTTTTGAATGTCCGTTTTCGCTTGTCTTTCGATAAGTTTCAGGGTTCCCGATGGAAGATTTTTCCTCAGGAATGTCCTCCGATGAATCGATTAGTATCGCATCTGAAACATTTAGTTTTTCAATTTTTACGCAATCGTTTTTACAAATTCCATTTTTGGGCAAAGATTCAGTCTGATCTTCAAGGACTGTTTCATTAGAATGTGATTTATGAAGTTTTTCGTCACTTTCAATATTTTCTAAAATTCCTTCTTTTAGCAAATATTTGCTTTTGTTCTCCACTAATTCTTCAATTTCTTCTTTGCTCTTCCTTTCTGAGACTTGAATACGCTCCTGATTATGTTCCATCTCTCTACATTCTTCTCTTAAATTTTCACAAGTTTTATCAGTGTCTGCGTTTACCGATCGAGGACTCATTTCCGTGACTTTTACATCCAAATTAGATCCACTATTTCCAGAATTAACTCTATCCATATTCTCATCTATATCTATATTATTGTATATAATTTTTTCAGTTCCATGCTGCATTTCTATAGTTTCGAATTGTTTTGCCTGGTCATTCGTTTGGATTACTAAATCTGGTTCGATTTCCCCAGAAATACATTTTGGTAGTGAGCAGTCGGGTGATAATTCTAATGCAACTTCTAAATCTTCTGCCTCGGAATCAGGATGGAAATCAGAATCGATAGTTTCGAAACATCCTTCTTCAGATTGGCTTTCTGACAGAGAAAAGGATCCTGGACGTCTTTGGAGAGTAAAAGTACTTTCTGTTCCTTCCGCATCTTCAATAGCAGGAGATTGGTTCTCAAATTTTTCGTTATTAAAATTGAGTTTGGATTCCTGGCAAATTTTTTCTTCTCTTGCTTTATCGCGTACGAGTTCACTGATAAATTGATTTAAACTCTCATCCCTAGACGAATCAAATCTTTGGGAAACTACATTCGAATTTTGATTTTCGGTTTCTTGAAAATGAGAATCTGGTTCAAAATATTTTTGTTCCTTATTTTTTTCTTTTTCTTCTCTTATTTCTTCTTTTTCCTCTTTGTTTCCTAATTCTTCTTCTAAGGGTCTTCTTACTTTGTTGCTCAGAATTTTGTTGTCACTATCCCTCTCATTTTTCTTTTCTTCATTCCAACTTTCTTCTTCTTCTTCTTCTCCCTGCGTCATATACTTGGATTTTTTGACTAAATCATTCGGTCTTATTTCACTATCTGAACCTCTTTTTTTATTCGATAAGGGAACCCCTACTTGAATTTTATTTTCCATGTCTGAAACCATTCCAGGCTCCTTCGGATTTTCAGATTCCTTCTGAGATAAATGACTAAAGCTGAAATACTCCGAGGAAGTAGAACCGAGATTGAGAGTAGAATCAGATTTAGAGTTATCCTTTTGACATGAAAAATTGTATTCTTCTGATTGTTGCGTGACAAATGTTTTACTTGTTTTTTCCGTTGAACTGTTCGCAGATTGTTCCTCGGTAATAATGTCAAGGGTCTTCTTTTGAAAATAATTATTAACTTCAGCCCATAAGTTCTTTCTAGGAACGTATTCTCCATCTTCTTGTACTGTCTTTTGACTAACTTTTCGGTCTTTTTCTAGTTCCAACTGGGAAAGAAGAGCGTCCCTAAATTGCAGAGCCTCTTGAAGCAAAGCAGATGTTGATTGGTTATCCGAATTTTCTTCAGTCGAAAACTCAGTTTGACTTGAAGATCTAGAATTTGGATCATCACTTGTATCCATCGGATAATTCTCCATCTTATGGACTGGAATATAATTTTGGTTATGGGAAGTTGTTATTCGATCATTGTTCAAATTAATATCGTAGGCTTTTAAGGGCAAATCAGAATTCAATCTTTGATCAGAGTTTAATTCTGATAAGTTTTCTCTCGATTCAAACTGGATTTTTGTGAAGGTTTCAATGGAACCATCGCTACTATTTTCCAATTTCGATTTTTCGTCACTTGAAGAATCTGTGGTATCAGATCGATTATAATTAGGATTATTGACAAGAACGTTTTGGTGTATGCTGAACATATTCGAATAACTTTCCAAATTTTCATCAACTTGATGAAGATCATCTTGAATGGAAGGTGAAAAATGTTGCTTCGAAGAATCTTCGAAAATAGATTCTGTTGATTTATCGAATGAAGAACTTTTTGGGAATGTATTCGTCAGAAAAGTAATGCTCAAACTCGGTGGTGAAAATATGAGGTCTTCGTTTCTTGGTGAGTTTTCCAGAGTTCCGTTTTTTGTCCAGGAATGAGAGATTTTGTCGGTACATTTTCCAGACTCTTGGATCTCGTTTGTTGAATTGATATCGTCCTTGTATGATTGATGATTCTTTTCTTTTGTAAGCCTCTCCATTTTTGGATCGTCAGCCTTTTTTGAGCAACCTTCTCCTTCCTTTTCGGTGTTGTATTGTGCATCACTTTCCTGACTCAGAATACTTGAATCTCCTTCCAGCTGAAAAAAAACAAATAAGTTCATTTAAAAAAAATATATTTATATGATATATGAATTGATGGCTTCTAGACAAAAATTCAACTGTTTGGTTGAAAATGTATGTATTTTGTCGTAAATCCTTTTTTTTTTTTTGTTGAAAATTCTTTTTCCTTTGTTAATAGTTGAAAGTTGAAATTCTTTGCTAAAAATTTAACTATTTTGTTAAGGATTCAACTGAAGAAAATCTTTTGTTGAAAAATGTAACTATTCTGTTAAAAATTCTTTTTTCTTTGTTAATAGTTAAAAGATGAAATTCTTTGTTAAAAATTTAACTATTTTGTTAAGAATTCAACTAAAGAGCAATATCTTTTGTTGAAAAATGTAACTATTCTATTGAAAATTCTTTTTTCTTGGTTAATAGTTGAAATTCTTTGCTAAAAATTTAACTATTTTGTTAAGAATTCAACTAAAGAGCAATATCTTTTGTTGAAAAATGTAACTATTCTATTAAAAATTCTTTTTTCTTGGTTAATAGTTGAAATCCTTTGCTAAAAATTTAACTATTTTGTTAAGAATTCAACTGAAGAGCAATATCTTTTGTTGAAAAATGTAACTATTCTGTTAAAAATTCTTTTTTCTTTGTTAATAGTTAAAAGATTAAATTCTTTGTTAAAAATTTAACTATTTTGTTAAGAATTCAACTAAAGAGCAATATCTTTTGTTGAAAAATGTAACTATTCTATTGAAAATTCTTTTTTCTTGGTTAATAGTTGAAATTCTTTGCTAAAAATTTAACTATTTTGTTAAGAATTCAACTAAAGAGCAATATCTTTTGTTGAAAAATGTAACTATTCTATTGAAAATTCTTTTTTCTTGGTTAATAGTTGAAATTCTTTGCTAAAAATTTAACTATTTTGTTAAGAATTCAAATGAAGAAAATCTTTTGTTGAAAAATGTAACTATTCTGTTAAAAATTCTTTTTTCTTTGTTAATAGTTGAAAGATGAAACTCTTCGCTAAAAATGTAACTG
>WSXT02080144.1:0-12032 GCA_011762715.2 Neuroterus valhalla
TCGACTTGCGGCTGCGGTTTCGCGATGTTTTGTGTCCTTCACAGGTTCCCTCTAGTTATATATTTTTTGACCTATTTCCTACTTTTTTTAACAGGCGTTACGTTACGTTACAGACAGGAAAGAGTAAAATTGTTGATTTTAGCGAATTGAAGATTTTAGCGTTACGTAATTCATGGAAATTCCCTTTACAACCTAACCAGAAGAAATCTTTAGAGTTTTACTTGTTTATCATGTAGTTCTTTCTAGTTGGGCATTCAGTCTCAGGCTTGAAAGATTTAAGGATCTGCATTATGTAACCTATATTAGGACAAATGGCAAATGTCTTGATGTTTTTCATCACATTATGTCCACATGTTTTTGACGCTTGTAGCAAAGAAGAGAGTGCAAAGCGATGAGGGTATGTAAGTGCTGACGGAAAGGATGCGTGTCCTCATCAGAAAAAATTCGTGACTTCATCGATGCCTACTATAGCTCAACGAAACATTATTTCAGCCAACTAAATTTGTGGATGTAAAAAGGATGCAAGTAGGTGGAAGAGGAAGAAGGTAGAGGATGGGATAGATAGAAAGGAAAAGGTTATAGCGGTGAGGGGGAGCGGTGGTAACTATAATGAGTGGCGGCTACGAGGGTGAGACGTTGGCAAGTGGGTGGGTGGATGGGTGGGTGGTCGAGGAGTGAGTGTGGGAAAACGTGTAGTAGTTGCTTCCCTTTACTCCACACCACCCTTTCTACGATCCACCAGCCACCCTCGTTCCATGGGGCGGAAGAGAGGCGGTGGGTGGCTGGATGGGATGGATGGGATGGAATGGAAGGCAGGAGGGTGTGCGAGGGAGTAAAAAGGGAGCTAGGTAACAAGAAGGGGACTGAAGGGAAGGGCGTCGAGGGGATTGTCGCACGCCTATTCGCTCGATAGCAGCTTACAGTCCGTGCACGTTCACTACCCCTGGCATTTCGTGCCGTATCTGGTGGTTCGACCCAGGTTTTTCGACCTCGGTCATGGGGTTTTTTCATGGCATCGTGCTCCAGTCTCTCTGAATGTCTACGGTAAACTAGGGGACCAATTATTTGGGTCCTACAATGCTTCTAGGGAACTAAGATGGATGAAAATTGATTTTACAGGTGCGGTAAATTGTTTCTGGTATACTCATTCACTGCGACACTACAGTTTGCATCTATTGTACCCTAATGTTTACCATGTATTAACAAAGTTTATAATTTATCCTGGTGTTTCTTTTTTTACACAGAATATCAATTGTTCATGCTCAAGACTGGAAGTCTTCTAGAAATTAGGGAATTGCTAGGTTCTTACACTTTGGTGATACAAAGTGTTCTTTTTTATATATAAAAGGTCGAAAATAGTTTTATTTAGTTCACTTATTATTTTGTAATTCTATGTATTCTATGATATGTATCTCTACTTAGAACTTGGAGATAATTTGCTTGCAACACGCACCTCAAAAATTAGACTTCAAACGCCTTTACACCATGTTCAAGGTACCTCATTGCAGTCGACGGTGCGAGAATAATATGGGCGACTGCCCACTTTGAAATATAGTTATTTTGTGCACCTGTGGGTAAAGTTTCGCATGCGCACTTTAGAGAGAAGGGATTATTCTTTCTGCATACATAGATCTTCATTACTTTGAACTGAATTGCTTCCTATTACTACATCATGAGAAATTTTTGTTGTATATTAGCAGGGTGTCGACTTGACCGGGAAACCGGGAAATCATTTGATTTAAAGAATGTAACTTTCCTTCACTCTGATTCTCAAAATATTTAAATACACCTATACTCCATGAGAGAGACAATTTTGATTCTTTTCCATTATCAGAAAAACGTTTTGCAAATTTGTTGCTCTGTGAGGTTTTTTCAACTGACTTGAATTTGATAATCGAATTGATGGTAGCCCAAACATACAGAGAGAATTATTATCTAAATTTTTTCAAAAAAAATGTATTTATCACATGTGATTTGATTTTCCTCATTTATCTGACTTGAGACAGGGTATTTCAGAAAATAATTGAAGAGTTCCACGGCATAACCGTGTAAGTGCCATTCTTTTGAAAACACGTTTTATTGGTTTCATAATTCTCTAAAATTCTACTGCACATTGTCGTGAAAGGATATATCAAAATCCAAACCGGAAGTGGGTTCAGAAAATTCTTGGTTTTCCAGAACCCTGTAAGTGCCATGGGCCATAAAAATAACCCTGTAGTATTGGAAAATCTTTTTTTTTTTTTAAGAAACGATTTTTCAAACTTACTTTTCCACTTTTCAGCCTTCTATTCGTCTTAAAATATGTTTTTAAAAATTTAAACATACGTTTTATGTTAACCTGAGTCTAAAAAAAGAAAAGAATTTGAATGGACGGTTTCGACCTCAGTCGATTTTTGAGGTTATTTATCTCGAAAAGTAATAACTTTTTCGAAATTCTGTTTATTGAGATATGTAGAGCTCCATCAAATCTCGAATGCACTTTCTCATATTTTTTTTCTTTCAAGAATTCGATTTTTGAGAAGGTTTTTTCGAAAACTTTGTCCCGGTGGACTTTTATTGTTTTGCCGTGAAGCCCTTCAATTATAGTTTTTATTTTAGGGCAGGGAGTTTCAGTGAGGAATTATAATTTCACTTGTAATAGGGAATTTTTCACATGGAACGGGAACTATTCAAATTAATTACGATTCGGATTTAGGAGAGAAGATTTAAAAAAAATCGTTCCTCCAATTCAAAATTCGTCACAACTTTCCCTTTTCCTAATTCTAAATAAAGAAAGTACTTTAAGCAGTCTTTAGAGTGGAAGTAGTATTCCGAAGAAGAAATATTTCTGAATTATCATAGAAAACTTGTTTAAATTGTTCATTGCAAATTCATCTTTTTTTAATTAAAAAATCAACTACGTGTTTAAAATTTAAACTTTTTTGTTAGGAGCTAAATTTTTATGTTAAAGTTGCATTTATGGTTTTTTGGTTTAAAAATCAACAATTTGGTTGAAATTTGAACTTATTTGTTGGGAACCAAAATTTTTGGTTGAGGGTGCATTATTTTAATTTGAAATTCACCTGTGGCCAAAAATGTAACTACTTTCTTAAAAATCAATTCATATTTTTTTGGTAAAAATTTAAAAATTTAATTAAAACTTGATTTATGAATCTGAAAGTTACAGTATTTCTTTGAGAACTTATGTACTTCATGGGGAATTTGCCTTTTTTGTAGAAAATTATTCTTTATGGTCGAAAATTAATCTTTTTGCCTAAAATACATCTTTTTGCACATATTTTGTTAAAAAATCGATTTTTTGGTAGAAACTTATCTTTTTCTGTGGAAGTTAATATTCTTCCTAAAAAATTCTTCTTTGCGTTTAACTATTGAAGTTATACAGTTAAACTTTCTTCATTTTAGTCGAACATTCATCTAGTTGAAAACTCTTATGTTTGGTTCAAAACTAATTTTTTGTCAAAATTTGAAATATTCTAAATATTCTTTATCATTTTGTGTACAAATATAATGAATTGTTTAAAAGTTAGTTTTTTTTTGTTAAAAGTATTTTTTTTATAATTGATTTTTTTAAACTGAAATTTAACTCATTCCAATTGAAAATTCCATAGTTTATGTTAAAAACCCATTTGTTTAGTTAAACATCCATTTTTTCAAATAGGAGTATTTACATTTTTGTTCACTCTTTATCTTTTTCGATAGAAGTCAATTTATCCGTTTGAAAACTCAACTCTTTCAGTTGAAAATTCTATGTTTTTGTATTAAACCCTTATGCTTGGTTTGAAATTGTTTTTTTTTTTTTTATAAAAATGTTACTCTTCCATTCTTGGTTAAAATAATTATTTTTTGCGTTCGAAATTCCACTATTTTGTTGAAAACTTGAATTTTCTTGTCAAAATATAAATAACTTCTAGTTGACCGGGAATATTGAAAAACTTGACCGTGAAGAACCGGGAAATAACCGGGAATTTGGAATCGTCCGCCGAATCGCCACCCTGAAAATGTACAAAAAAATATATAAGGTGGATCCAAAAAACAACTCAAAGTTGGAGTTCTACAGTTAAATCTAGTTAAAAACTCCTACGTTTGGTTTAAAATTAATTTTTTGAGCCGAAAATGTCACTATTCAATTTTTGTTTCGAAATTGTTATTTTCATAGTTCAAATTTCAACCATTCTGTTGAAAAATTATATTTTTTGGTTAAAAATTAATTTTTTCCTCAAAAATTGAACTATTCCAGATGAATGATCATCATTCCAGTTAAAAATTAGTTTTCCTGGTCTAAAATTCGACTACTTCAGTTAAATATTTACAATTTTATTTCATTCCCCATCATTTTTTGTAAAAATGTAGTAATTTGTTGGACAGTTTTTTTGTTTGTTTGTTCAAAGTTCTTTTTTTGTTGAAAGTTAGTTTTTTCTGCAATAGGTAATTTTTTAAACTGAAAATTTAACTTATCCTCATTGAAAATTCGATAGTTTCAGTTAAAAATTAATTTGTTTAGTTTAAATCCATTTTTTTTCATTTTAAAATTTGAGTATTGAGTAATTTTTTTGTTGACAATTTATCTTGTTTAGTAAAAGTTAATTTATGTGTTTAAAACTCAAATCTTTCAGTTTTTCATTTGTTCAGCTAAACATTCATTTTTTCTTTTTCAAAATTTGGGTATCCAAATCTTCTTTGACAATTTATTTATCTTTTTTAGTAAAAGTTAATTTATGTTTAAAACTCAACTCCTTCAGTTGAAGATTCTTCGTTTTAGTATAAAACTCTTATGCTTAGTTTGAAATGGTTCTTAAAGAAAAGAATGTTACTGTTCCATTTTCCGTAGCAAATGATTATTTTTGTAGTTCGAAATTCGACTATTTCGTTGAAACATTATATTTTTTTTTAGAAAATGCTTCTTTCTATTTTGAAATTAGTTTTCTTGTTTGAAAATTGATGTACTCCAGTTAAATATTTATCTTTCTATTTTAATATTCATCTTCTTGATTGAAAAAAGAAATAATAGTTGTAAATCCGCTTTTTTGTTATCGTGAATTGATTTTCCTTAATTGTGAGTTTGAATGTTCCAATTTTCGTAAAAAAAAATGATATTTTCTTGTTAAAACTTTGAATATTTTTTTTCAAAATTGATATATTTTGCAATCTTTGATCTGTTGTGTTGAAGAATGTTTAGAATCTAGTTGACCGGGAAAATTGAAAAAATTGACCGTGAAGAACCGGGAAATGAGCGGGAATTTGAAATCGTCCGCCGAATCGCCACCTTGATTAGCTAATTGTAATGAAAGTGCGCAAAATAGTTATTATTTTTCAGAAACTTCTCATAATGAGGATCAGTTCATCAGAGTTCAAGTGATGAAAACTTCTTTAAAAAGAATAATCCCTTATGAAGACCATGTGACTTGCTCGTGTTAGTCGAGTAAAAACTATTCGTATCAGAAGAAAGTGGTTTGATAAAGTTTGAAACTTGAACGCACTGGGAAAAGAAAGTTAGCTTAGGTTAGCGTCGTTGGAGGGTCGCGTTAGCTTCAATAAACTTTGTTCGATCGGCCGTTCGTCTTCTTATCCCCCCCCCCCCTTCCTTTTTCACGGGGTAAACGCGGAAAGCGTATACGCTCTCCACCGTTAACTTTGTTCCCAAGTTCTCCAAGGTCGTAGGTTCGCAGTAGGTCGCTCGCCCGAACGAGTTTCAGTTGCGTCATAAATCTAAACGCTCGCGAGATCCTTGCGACAGTTTCAATTCAATAAGCGACCTCCAAGGAATCGGTTGCGTAAAAAAAGTAAAGTTGTAGACTTCTCAATCTTTCGTCATGAAGTTGTCTAGAAATTGTAAATAGAAAAAATTTGATTATTGTAAAAAAATATAAAAGTATATGTATATTGTTTTGCAATTATATAATTCATTTTATTCTTTCGTGGTCAGAATATCTTATCCTTTTCAGAAAGTCACTCGTACGATCAATGAAAAATATGTTTTTTTCTTTTTGCAGGGAAATGTCTGCATCTGAGCGGACTGACTCCTGAGCCCTTGACTGCCGATGATGACTACAAACTCCTACGTCTTGGTATCGGCTTTACAAATATGGTAGCTCGTGCTACGAAGGGTAGTGCAGACCTTACAAGAAAAGAAATCAAAGAAGGTTAGTGTTGGCAAAAATAGGGATCCAAGAATTGGAAAAATTGAAAAACACTGTTGGACAGAACTGCATAAATTGTTTTAGAAATTCAAGTTTTGTTAAAAGGAGAAAAAGTAGTGCCAAAAACTTGACAAAAAATGTGTAGAACAAGGTGTTCCAAAATTCCAAAGGTGTGTTCTAGTTTGATAAAGAAGCGGTAAAGTAAATACTAAATACTGCCCAAGATTACCTTTCTAATTGCTTTTTCAATCTAGAAACTATTTCTGATGAAGTAAATCTTAATTTTTTGAATACAAGAACTACTAAAAACTGATTCAAGCTTTTCAACAGTGAATAGGTGTATCTACACTTACCATTCAACAAATTTATCGACATGCTTTAATTTTCAGGAAGTCACATTCTCCTAGAAAAGTTAAGAAAGTACAAACCTAAGATTGCTGTGTTCAATGGCAAACTTATTTATGAAGTATTTTCTGGTAAAAAGGAATTTGGATTTGGGAGGCAACCTAGTCTCGTTGATGGAACAAATACCGTAAGCATATTTAATATCAGTTCAACGATAATTTTTTGAATAAAAAGAGTTCATATCTGACATGTTGATAAAACATAGTTACATATACACTTGTTTATGTATTATTCCTTTGAACTGTTACAGTATATGTGGGTCATGCCTTCGAGTAGTGCGAGATGTGCTCAGTTACCCAGAGCTGCAGACAAAGTTCCATATTACGCAGCTTTGAAAAAATTTCGTGATTACTTGAATGGCACTATTCCACATCTCGATGAATCTGACATTGTCTTCGCCGATTCGAAATTAAAGAAAAAGGATCAAGATGGAACCGAGGATAAGAAGGCACTCTACGGTGATGATTCGACGAGAGACGGTGAAAACAGAATGACAGACTTGAATGGTGCATTGATCAAACAAGAGTCTGGTGCTATTCCAGGAAAGAAAAAGAGGGGTAGGCCGAAGAAAATAAAAAATCCGGATGATCAACCTCATCCCGATTCTGATAAAGTAGATCCAAATGGTGAAACAATAAAAAAGCGGCGCGGTCGGCCCAAGAAGATACATCAACAACAAAAGCAACAAGAATTAGAAGCCAAAGAGAGAGAACATCACCAGCAGCAACATCAGGTCATGTCGGCGCACCTGAACGACGGTTATGGAAACGCAATGTCCAATTGTTTCTCTCCTCCTCTTATGTCACCGCCCAAGACGTTTGCCCACATGGCACCATACTCGCAAAATATGAACGAACCTAGTTATTTTGGCCAAGGAATGAACGACAGTCCTTACGGTATGAACCCAAAGCACAGTCCAGTCCATCTACAACACTATAGCCAAAGTCCTAAATCAATGTCCCTCTCCTTTACGCATTCAGACCTTTCCTCTGAAATCAACACAGCCATATCATCGGAGAATAATCTTGAACCGTCGCCCTTGACATCGCCGAGTGTCGAGCATCCTGACTTTGAACCGCCTAGCAGTATTTCTCAGCAGAACATGAGCAATGGACCTGGTTCGTACAATCCAGGCGGCAACGGGGACAGTACAGGTCATCACGGTAGTCCAGGTCCACCCTCGCATTCAAGCTACACGAGTTACATGGGTTACCATGATCAGACACCCGATGGTCACAATCAGCATCCCCATCAAGCGACACCGACACCTTTGAGTCAGACTGGCGATGAGCACTCTCATCACTCTCATCAAACACCACCCCATACTCATCCACACACGCCGACTCACTCTTCCATGTCCCCTCACCACCATCCCCACGAGCAGTATGGCATCAAGAGGAACGGCAACCAAGACGTAGCGTCCAAGAGTCTAAGTGATTTGGAGTCTCTTGTGGATCAAATACCAAGCATAACCGATGGCGGTGGGCAACGACTACAGCATGGTCATCCAGGCATGTCAGACGAATCGCTCGCCGAGAAAATGGAAGCCCAACATCAGTCCTACCTCTCCAGTTTTGGTAACCCCAATATGTCAAACTACAGTCCCCCTCTAGCACAAAGCAGCAGTGTGTATCCTAGTCCTTTGCATCATTCTTCAGGAGACAATTACGGCTCCTTGTACGGAATGAACTCGCGCCACGTGGAGGCTCAACAACAACATCAGCAGCAGCAACAACAACAACAACAGCAACACCACCAGCAACAGCAGCATAGCAAGTCGTACACAGTGGAAAACCTTGCATCTAGCAATTATACACCAAGTGTAAATCATCCAGGAAATTCGTATCCAAACATCATACCCAGTCCCCACTACCCTGTACCCATGGGATCGCCCAATGGTTATCTTTTCAGTGGTTTGGAATCTAGTCTCATGCAGCGTACTTACGGGATGGGAGGCATGAGTGGGATGGGAGGAATGCATCCCTCGCTGGGTCACATGTCCAATCCGTACTCTTACAATGGATCGTATTCAAGTTCGTTTGATGCATATCCATCTCCTCCACCCGGCATCCATGCACCGAGTGCAAATTATCCAAGTTACGGAGGACCTGGAACCCCCGGTCCCGGGAATTCCACACCGCCGTCTTACCTTCCACCTCATCACAGACCACCTGTGGACCTAGCCTACGACGGTGTATGATAATCAGTGTAAAACCAAGACGTTCCTCTATGGAAGTAATCTTTTCTACGTATTTTTACACGTTGAACTCCGTCGCGTCCATCGTTCTGGACGTGCAAATTGGTGGTGTTCTGAACTTGTGAATATAAAAAAAAAATGTGCTAGAAAATGCCGCTAACCGAATTCCAATTAAGTGTCACATGAATTGTGTGTAGAATATTTGAGAGCTTTGAATTAAGTTGTAAACAAATTAATTCAACTTCGGAAGGAAACAAAGATTCTGCAATTTTTTTCGCTTCTAAAATCAATCTCATAAATATCGAATCTTCTGCTTTTTGTAAGCACTCTAAATAATAATAAGCGATTCTGTTCCAATAGGACACGCACGAACGCAACGAAATATCTCATCCGTATATTTTATGGGTGAAAGCAAATTGTAAATCGATAGAGACATCATTTCAAAGAACATCATCAGGCAGTGAGCAGAACGTATGGGGGGCTATTATCATTAGGCATATGCACATCGGAGACTCATATCTTGCATTTCGTGTCAAGTGATTTTTTCCAGGAAAAAGCGCAAGTTATTCAATTAAACGCTCTTCGAAAGAATCGTGATATTATTTTTGTAGATAAAAACCACTGCGATATCTTAGTGATTTTTTATAATCGTTTATTTAAGTCAAGCAGTGAAAGGAAAATTTTAAAACTATTTCATTGTCTGGTAACTAAAACTTGCTTTTGCCAATTTACTAATATCTCGTGGCTCATAAAAATGCATCATATGGTGCTGCTTCCTTCTTTTGTTATTATTCGATTTACATTGAAGCAATTATCTTTTTGATATAAAGTACTATGTACAATGTTATACGACATATTCAAATCATCATTTTATTCAGTAATATAACTGAATTAAAAGTCTGTTGAATATTTGCTACAGCAGTTTATTATTTTTACCATGTTTACTTCATAATTGGAGTCTACTTGTACTAAAAATATGCTGATAAATATGTATATGCGAATAAAAAATAGAATGATAGCGCCTTCCCAGAAACGCCACTGTCAAAATCAACCCATGCGTTCACAATGTATACCGTGATTTGGAAGAACACTATTCACTGCAATTCAGATAAGTCACCTGGACGCAGTTAACGGTAGGCGATTTAAGGGACTGATTCGAATTGCTGTTGACGGTTGTTTTTTCGAATTGCGGCAGATTTAGCCTGATGTGTCCTTATCAGATTGAATTTGCGTATCACTTTTTTATTTTTTATTGTATTTTTGTTTTTTTTTATTTTTTCAAATCAACTGGTCTTCTATAAGATATATGACCTTGCGTTGTAAGTATGTTGACATGTTAAATTTACCTCAACGTAATGTTTTTCTAACTAGTCGGCAAACTGTAAATGCAGTTTTGAACCTACGGTGCTCTTTTTATGCGCGATGTATCACGCTGTGAATATCATTATACATATTAACGATCGGTTTTCGCAATTAAGTAGCAAGTGAATGATGGAATCTGAAATTGCAGGATTTATTGAAACACCTTATGATATGAACATCTAGTAATTAGAAAAGCGGACTCTTAATAACACTGTTAAACGAAGATATATGTATAATTCGAATGTCAAGTTACTCAAAAATTATTTGAAACACCTCATGCGATGAAAAAAAAACGAGATAGTGTAAATTTTGGGCTCCATATTATACATTAATGAAAATTCAACACATGCATTATATACAACTATAAAAATCTAACGTGATCGCGTTTTCGTCGTTGGTAATGTTGTTGTTATTAATTTTACAAAAATATTTTTTTTTTTACCCAAGGGCAATTCATAATAGTACTATGTAATAATAATAATAATATTAGTAAGAAATAAACGGTGCCAAGTAAAAACATCATGTAATTCGTGACTGTACTCATTTTATACGTTATGAAGAGTATAAAATGAAGCTTGTGGCATATTGCATCCATACTAACATAACACCAAAGTGGCCAAAACCTGGTACTCATCTAGGATTTAAAATTGAGCTTCAAACCCGTTACTAGGTTTTGTGTACTCCTCAAGTTCAGAAGTGATAATATGTATATTTATCGTGCAGTGTAATACATATACACGCTGTTAAAAGTGGAATAAACAAATTGTTTAAATAATCTTAAAATGAACTTAAAGCTCATTTAAATCATTTATTACTTCTTGAATTGAGGAGGACAAAAATCTATGTTAGTACTGTTTCTTAAATGGTTTTGGACCAGGTTCTAACTATTGAGGTTGATACTGTGAAGGTATAATGCTTTTACTTGTTACCATTTAAATATTAAATATCTCGTATTACAGGTAGTCCTAATGATGTTACCGATACAGATACAGATACAGAGTGCCATGATTATGGCCGTGAATTCGACTGGGTTGATACAAGTATTTAATTGCTTCCTATATATTTTATAAAGCTTATTTAAATACTTACAATGTTCTTATATCAAATGGCTGATAAGTTACCTTTTCGTAAAGTTTCATTCAACAATGTTCTTCAGTGCACAAAATAATATACATTATTGGTTGAATTGATTTCATGGGGTATCAAATTTATTTCTGTCTTGTCGCAGCAGCAATATGGCAAGTAAATGCATCGGAGAAACTTAGTATGAACTTATGAGAAAAGAGAGTCCGCAGAAATGTATATTATTTTTCAAACATCAGAGTGTGAAAAAAAATTATCTTCGAAACGTACAAAATTGAGGGAAAAACCGATCGAGCATGCTGCGGCGTGTACACTGAACGCTCGCTCATCATTACACGTGCAATAAATCTCGAGTTAGATAAACAAATTTAATGTAATTATAAATTTAGAAACAAAAGCGCAACTGGTTGATAAGCCTACGTCCGAATGGAAAGGAGTATGTGTTTTTTCCCATTGAATGTGAACCGTACGAAGTGATGATTTTCAGCGATGTACATTAAACCATAAAATTTTATTCACGCGTAGAAGTTTTGTAATTATACGTATAGGAAAAGAAGTTATTGTTGTCACTCTCATTGTCATCATATATCACAATTGTTACGGATAAAAGACATTATCGTCATCGCTTTTTATCCTCATCGTTACCGTCCTCGGACAATGGTCGTTATTATTATTTATCGTTGCGGTTAATTGAAACTGCTTAAGTGACTTTATAGTTATATTCTATTAAGTTTTACATTTTAAATGTCGCTATACTCGATGATTGATGCATGGCATGATCAACAATCCTCCTTCGCGATTAACGCTGTAATATGATGCAACAGCATACTTATACATAAAATATAAAT
>WSXT02080155.1:0-12032 GCA_011762715.2 Neuroterus valhalla
TTAGAAGAAAGGGAGAAGGAAACTCAAGTAATAGAAAGATGGGGAAGGATTGAGGAGTCAAAATACAATAAATGGTAGAAGGTTGTAAAAAAGGAAGGACTACCAAAGTATTTGGAGAAGGGGTGGAGAGAAAAGAGATGGACAAGAATAGCAAGATTTAGATTGGAGAACGAGGTCAGGGAAGGAAGGTATTGGGAAGATGAGAAAAGAGTGCAGAATATGTGAATGGGAAGAAGAAACATGGGAACATGTATGGGAAGGATGTATGAGAAGAATGGAGGATAAAGGAAGCTGGCAAGAGAACGTGGTAATGATTCTGGGGGAGGAAGGACAGGGGGAGAAGTAGATGAGGGAGTTGGAGGAAGCTGGAAGAGCAAATGAGATAGAATGAAAGAGTGAATGTGTAAAGGAAAAGGTTGAGTTTGAAGAGGAGTGAAAGGAAAAGGAAACGGAAGACACACAAAAAATAAGGTAGATGAAATTGTAGAGTAATAATAAGTAGATTTGAGTAAAATAAGGTTAGGCTGCGCTCTCTCTTTCTCGCTCGTACGCTCAAATCGATAATGTAAAAAAATGCTCAAGCACTCGATCACTTATAGTCCTTTCGATTACTTGCTCGCTCGCTCGTCGTACTTTGTGTATATATGTATGTATTAGAAAATAAGTTAGGCTAGGAGAAAAGAAGAAAATTGTTGTATGTGAAGAAACGGAGGTTATGTAAACCCTTGGGGGACACATTATGAATGAAGAAGAACAAATTTTCAGAACCCTCAAATAAGTTTCCAAATCTTTTCCCCTATTTCTGGAACTCAATCAAAACATTTTCCAGAGATTTTAAAAAATTTCCACAAATCTCCTACAATTTCACGAATCCTGTTATATTTCCTCTAACGAATACCGCAATTCTTGTTTGATTCTTCCAAAAGTATGCAAAAATTGATAAATGTATCAAAATTTTATTTGTTCGAATATTCTGAAAATCACTTGTACTTCCTTCAAACTGAGGAACTTTCTAATCATATGCATAAAATTATTCAGAAACCTTGTTTCATTCTGAAAATGAAACAAAAATGTTCTTCCGAAAAATTGGTGTTTTATGACTACTCGGTACATGGTAAATATAAAATTTTTAATGCAGGTCTCCAAATGTAAGTTAAAGTTCTCAATGAAAGATAATTTTTCATCTCCGAATATTTTCATATAAAATTAACAGTTTCCAAGAAAAATGACATTTTACCAATCAGTCTAACCTTTATTTTAAATATTTTCTCAGCGGATAAATATTCTTGGGAAGAATATTGCATTTCGCATTTTTTGCCTTTTTCCGAAATAATTGTTAATTTAAAAAAGTTTGGAATTTTCGATAAGGTATAACACCCTGTTCCAGAAGATACCGGTCGATGCAAAGCCTGACTTCATGAAGAACAGCAAACGTTGTTTCGTGTAGTACAAATAGATGACAGGTTTAGAATTCAACTTCAGTTTCTTATAATTGATCCAAAACCACCATATAACCTCCATGAGATGTGGTCATGAGTATACAGAAATTTCCACATTTCATGCACTATCGTTTTCCTTGACCATCAAAATACCGTGAAATGATGCAGTTTCACCGATAAAGCTGGACTCCATCTTCTTCAAATTCAGCACCGACGATGACTTTCTTTGTGAATGATGAATTCAGATTGCGTGTGGTGAAATTTAACATTTGATTTCGAGGTGTATAAGGCATGATGCCTTTAGTGTCATGAAGGCTTTCAGATACCGAAAGATTTGAAAATCTTCACACTTGATGTATTTCTCACAAATTCAATCGAATCGTAGCAGCCACTCACATACCGCATACAGACACCTTGGCAGGCTTCCTTTATTTCCGAAAGCAAATTTTAATTTTCTTCAAACAGATTCGACACACTTTCTGAAGAGGAACTGAAAAATTGTTATCTACCATAACGTAGAACTGCACTCTATTCCTTGTGCTGGATTTCATTATTTCTTCTGGAGATGGATAAAAAATTTTGCATGAAATGTGCATCTGAGAGATAAAAGTGTTTTTAGCATGAATTCAGAAGGTAAAATTTCGCGTAACACATAAAAAAAAGTATTCTATCACCTATGGTCTGAGAGTAAGGGCCTTTTTGAAGAAAAAAAAACGATTTCTCTCCATTTTTTGCGAAAAACACATGTTATTTCTTGTTTCTATGTAACTTGAATCCTGATCACCAGATCTGGAAATATTCAACAGATGAATTGAAGTAGACCGAAGGTGACCCATTTCAACCTGATTCAACAGGTAAATGCTCACAGTTCAGTTTTTTCTAAATGGCTCGTTTCCGGTTTGTCACAAAAGGAAGTACCCAGAGAATGAATACGAGCAGACCCAACTCTCTGTAAGTTCGGAAAAGTGAAATGTTCGTATCTCAAATAGGTCATGAGCAATGACCTTCCAAAAATACCAATCTTTTGTTCTTCTCTACCTGAAAATCCAAAAATCGTATTTTTTGGATATCACTCGTAATTACCTTGCAAAGCGCCCCCCCCCCAATCAGTCCGGTTACTAAATCGCACTGCGGAACCAAACTTCGACCATTTTTTCAACATGAATGTTTTCAAATCAATTAATTATGATCAATTATTGATTTAATTATCGATTTATTAATAATCAAACACTTTTAATTAATAAATGAATTATTTTTTAAACAAATAAATTGCCATCACCCATCAATTTGCATTTTTCGACATTCTTTCATAAAATTTCTACTAGGGTAACTCATTATAGAATAAAAATGAATATTGAATGATTTTTAATAATCAAAACAATAGTTTTTTAAAGAAATAAACGGCCATCAACCATCGGATGTGCATTTTCGGCATTTTTTACTCAAATTTCTACTGAGACGCTCATTATGGTTTAAAATTAATGTAACTTGTAATTTGTTCAATGTGAGTGGAAATCCTAGAGATTTTATTATTTTTGTATTTCGGAGTATGTTCATTAAAGCAGGAAAATTTAATGTAAAACGAGAATAGACGTCCTCCTTAGATATCGTTTCATCATTTCAACATTTACTTGGGAAATCTCGCAGCCAAGAACGATAACAACAACAAACCTTTGCTCTTTTTACCGACTTCAACCGAAAGTAGGAGGTTCTGTATTCGACCTGAATGTTCTTTTTTTTATGTATGTTCGTGCATATCTCTGGGATGGCTGAACCGATTTTATTGGGGTTGGTCTCATTTAAAAGGGTTTGTTCAGCGGTTGTTCCCATTTAATTTTCAAGTCATTCACGATTGTTTATGAAAGAATAATTAAACAAATTGAAGGGCGGGTGCAAGAATTGGTCGCACGCTCGAGTCCGAGCGGTGACGTTACGACTCAAAATCAGAAGTCCGAACTTGGAAAAATGAAAAATACTGCTCGATAGCTTTTGAAAAATGAATTCATGTACCCGTTTAAACTTTTTTCGTAAACATTATAGTTTCCGTTAAAAAAATAAAAACTGATGATTTTTTAATCAAAAAACCCATGTTTTTCAGAACTTACATCGCCTCTAAACACTTATTTTTCAACCTGGCAACATAATTTTTTTCTACTTTTGTTTAGAAAAGTCTAGCGTTGAACATAGTATCAAAAAATGTATAAAAAGTTAATATTAATTGAATCTTTTTCTAATCCGAATGAAATACCATGTTTTTCGACGTTCGAGTTGAAATGTATCGAGGGAATTTTCGTTTTCAACAGGGTATTCACGCTCTTCATAATCTTAAGTGTATTTTTAAACTTTTCGGAAAGTTTGAGCTCCCTTAAACTATTTTTTATATAAAACCTAGCGAGTTGAACACAAACGCGTAGCGCGATGTGATAGAACTTTGCACGTGCGATCTCAGCAGTATGTCGTACTAGCAAAATTGTATTATATCGCGCTGCACGTTTGTGTTCAACTCGCTGGGTTTCATATAAAGACCAGTTCAAGGGAGCTAAAACTTTCCAAAAAGTTCAAAAATACACTCAAGATGATGACAAGCGTAAGTACCTTGTTGAAAACGAAAATTCCCTCAAAACATTTTCAACGTGAACGTCGAACGTCGAAGCAAAGGCGTGCAGTTTTAGATGGAAATGACATTAGGCTAGGTAGTATCATAAAACTATGAACTCTGTGAGAAACGGAGAATGGTAATTCGTACCATTCTAAATGAAAAAGTTGATTTCATCATGTTTGTAGATTATATTGGAAAACATTTACCATTTCATTCGAAATGTTTACTTGAAAATTTCTTATAATGTTGTATCTACAGCGTGATCAGTTGATTTGATAGAAATGATTGTCTTTATTCATACCAAACAAAAAAATAATATAAAGGAATAAAACAAACTGTAGCTTCATTTAAAGCACTAAAAATATTGAAATGAAAAAGTTTATTTCAAAAAAAGACCGACTTCAAAAAAATAAAGTTAAAGAAAATAATAACTAAAAAAATGTTAAAAAACCATAGTAACCAACGAAAATGATTTAAACAATAGTAATTAAAAATTAGAAAATAATAAATTCAATAATGACAGTTTCGACTACAAACTAATGCTTTTAGAATGCCTACTTATTATTTGCATAAAAAAAATGATTGTTTAAATCTCGCTTTTCTTTTAAGTCGACGCCGTACTTGACTCAGCAATGAACATGTAAAAGATGAAGCGCGAGGAGAACAGTAGTTAGCAATGATCAGTCTATTCGTCCGGCATCAGTGTTCATTCATACGGCGTCGACTTCAAAAACGCGAGATTCAAACAATCATTTTTTTGGTGCAATTAATAAGTAGGCATTCTTAAAGCATTAGGTTTGTAGTCGAAACTATCATTATTGAATTTATTATTTTCTAATTTTTTCTTACTATTGTTTAAATCATTTTCGTTGGCTACTATGGTTTTTTAACATTTTTTTAGTTATTATTACTTTTTTTTACTTTATTTTTTTCTCACTTATGTCACTTATGTTCTCACTATATGTCTCTCTTTCAACTCAAACTACACAATCCTGTGCTGCCATGAAAGAATAAAAGCCTCAGGAAGATCCTTGCATCCGGCAGGCTATCGGCGTCTTTCTTCTGTACTTGAAGAATTTTTTAAGAAATCTGCATAGAAGCTGGGGGATGAAGGAATCATTAGTCCTAGCGGAAGCGAGTGGTGCAACCCCGTGGTAATGGTTAGGAAGTCAGACGGAAATTACAGACTCTGTATCGACTTCACAAAATTAAATGAGGTAGCAAAGAAAGACGCGTAGGCAAAGCAAACATTACCACTACTTTAGATAAGCTTCCCTCTGCAAGATACATTTCCAATATTAAACTCAGCTAGGCATTTCATGATATAATCGTTGTGAGCGAAACCTTCGCAGAGCACATCCACTGGTTAGAAAGGGTTTTGGATGCCTTTATAAAGGCCGGGCTTACTTTCAAGTCAGGTGCGTTATCTCGGTAACCTGGTCGATAGAACGAGAATCTACCCTGACCCCGAGAAGATCGAGACAATAACATCTTATCTGGTGAAAGATCTCATCGCAAGAGCGGAACCCCTTTTTCGACTACTAAAGAAAAATCGCATGCAAAATCTGTCAAAAGATGAAAGTGGACCAGGCGGATCCAGTGGGTCTGATGGGAAAACGAGTAATCGAGCAGCTTCGGTCGGTGGTAGCGGCGCACATGATAGGCCCGTTTACACCCAGGCGCTCTGGTCATTAGTATGTCTTGATCTTCCAAGACATGTTCACGAAATGAATTGAGGTATTACATCTGAGGAAAGCCAATGCCCCTAATGTTCAAAAACTACTCGAGGAAACAATTATTTTTAGATGGGTAACACACAAAGTACTGTTCACAGATAATGGTACAGAGTTTGTGAACAAGTGGATTTCGAAGGCCGCGTCAGAATAAGAGATAAGGAAATCGAATACCTCACCGTATCATGCGCAAGCTAACCCGGTGAAGCAGATAAATTGAGTGCTAAAAACCACGATATCATCCTTTGTAGAAGGTGCTCATCGTAGATGGGATAAGCACCTCCCTGATTTCCGGTTCACGTACAACACGGCCGTACATAGTTACACTCGGGTGTCGCCAGCGCTTCTAAATTTTGGTAGAGAGCATAGACTAGCAAATTCACTGAGAAGGCAGGAGGAGGGTGTCCCCGATATCGTACTGTTACCAGTAGAGGATTAGGAGTGTAGGATTAAGAGGTTATCGGCTCTTTGAGATTTAGTGGCGTATCATCTGTACGCAGCGTCAGATCATCAAGCACGATATTATAATCGTCGCAGATGTTATATCCGCTATCCATTGGTCGATATTGTCTGGTGTAAAACTCACACATTGGCATCGGCTGTTAACTATGTTGTTAGAAAGTTATCCCCTAGGTACGCAGGACCATTCAGTGTTATGCAAGTATTTCTTCCGGTAGTATATGAGATCCAGGATGAGTCTGAAATAGTTAAAATGGCCCTCACATTAAGCACCTCAAGCATTATTGATCGATTGATCCTGACTTAGTTAAAGTTAAGCAATCTTCACAGCCATAAGATGAAGAAAGTACCGGAGTTTCGTCCGGACATGAGACTGGTTTAGAAAAACCGCCGGGGGCCTCTCCAGTCGCAGGCAGTTCGTTTGCCGGTAGACCGCCGACCAGGGCGGGAATCCCCAGACGACATTAGAACCCGTCGATGTTGGGGATCGATTCCCGACGGTCGCGAGGATCTCGTAGGAGCGCCGCTACCGCCTCATCTGAGTGCGAGTCCAGAACTGCGAAGGGTCCGCTCAAAAGAAGAGAGGAAGGCCCTTAAAACAGCAGGGGAGCAGCCTGGCTGTGTCACACCGGAAATAATACCACCGCGAAGCTGCCTCAAATCGGAACGAGAGGAAGGCCTTGACGGCATACCTTCTTGCCCTCTCCGGGACTACGAGATGCGCTCGCCTCTTTATACCATAGACGCCCAGGTTAGTGCATTGCTCTGGCTGACACCTCCCGTCACCCCGAAGGAAGTGATTGAGCGGCACGGGCCGCTTCAGCAGGTCGTGGTTACGACCTGGATTCGTGCAAAGCTGCCTTTCAAGCCCTACTCCGTATTAACAATAACTTTTTTTTCCATTTTTTTTCTTTTTTCATGCTTTACCTTCTTACCTCACAACGTAGTTTATTTGACTGAAAGCAAACTTTATAATATTTTCTAAATTACAATTTTTATTAGAAGCAATTACAGCGGGACGAAGATTGGACTTGTTTTTTTCTAAAATCTGACATTATGTATTAAGAGTTTATTTAATAATAAATAATGAAGTTTCAATAAAGAGTATTATAGTTTTAGAGCATATTTCTCGGGCATGATGTAAAGTTTACCCACTCATGTTGTTCGGGTCATGCCCTTTAGAGAACACTTTGTAATTATCGCAACGGGGCGATATCTGAATCCTCTATTCTCTTTCAGCCAAAGGCTGAAATTCTTTCTGCTGAATATATTTAAACATTTTTTTTTGTGATGAAACATTGTTGTCTATGACGATTCTCGCCATCACGAACAACCGTCTACCTTGAGCTGGGGCAATAATTTGAGACCGTAGACATTTTTAGGTTATTCAACGTAAAATAAATATTTGAAATTGACTTTTCAAGCGACACCAAATAGGTGTCTCCCGCTACCAGGTAAATACGTTAACTTGATATTTGTTAACCCTTTTATATTTTTAAGCCATCATCATAATTATATCACTCCCAACTCCATGTCTCATGAAGCTGGGAAAGTCGTTATAAAAGATGGCGCCCAACGTGGGGCTAGAAACGTTATAGATCGGGACAGCATTGTTTTTCCTAATAATTTTCAATTTCAGGAGAACGGAGAAGAGCTTGAACCGAAGCGAACCAGCCATGACTGAACCAGCTTTTATTCGACTTGAATTTGGTTTCGAAATTTTTATCTGATTTACATTCGTTTCGAAGATAATTGAAGTCGTTATGATATTCTATGATTTTTGATCAATGAATAAATAATTAAGTTGAATGAATAAATTGCTATCACCCATAAAATGGGCATTATTCGGCATTTTTTACTGGAGTTTTCATTAGGGAGGTTTATTGATTATCAAAATGAATCAAATATAATTTTAAATCAATAAGTAAATGATTTGAGAACCCTGAACAGAATTTCGATTCACCTTAAATCGATTTTGCTCTTCAATCATTTTTGCCGCAGTATCATCTATGATAAGCGTTCCTAGTAGAAATTCTAGAAAGTAATGCCGAAAAATGCACATTTGATGGTTGATGGCAATTTATTTATTTGAACAAGTATTCATTTATTGAATGAAAATGATCTAATATTTATTTTCAATCTGAGCATTTACCTGTAAAATCTGGTCGAAATGGGTCACCTCCGACAGTTGCTAACTCGTGATCTATTATAGTTAGGACAATGTATTCTTTTTTTTGTAATTACAGGCGTTCACATCTTCTTCAATTCTTCCGCTGACTATTTCCAGATCAGCTCATCAGGATTCGAGCTACACAGAAACAAAAAATAACATGTGTTTTTTGGCGAAAAATTGAGAAAAATTTGTGTTTCTTGATAGGCCGTAACTCCTAGACCATTGGTGGTAGAAAACTTTTTTTTTAGTTTTGAGCGAAATTTCACCTTCTTTATTTTTGGTAAGAATACTTGTACCTCTCAGATCCACAGAAAAGCACCAATCCACTGCCATGGGAAATTTCCCACCTTTTTCCAAAAAAAAACATCCGTTTTCCGGGACAAAATCCTTGTCACAAAACCTTATCCCTTATTATGCACTCCTAAATGAAGCACTTAAGAAAAAAAAATTACTGCACTAAAAATTACCATACAAAAGTACCCGATGATTGCACTACCAATGCTAGTCAGTGCCGTTATTTCAACCCACATACACAAAACAACTGGTTTTCTTCACACTTCCTCACAGAAGAAGCTTCATAACTTCGTCAATTTTCAAAACTACTTTTCAAACTTTCTACACGTAATTAACTATGACAACTAGAAGATGAAAATTTTGTTATATATTTGAGAACAACTCGAAAATAAAAAATCAAGATGACAAAGCATAAAAAAGTTATTCAAAAAAAATAAGTGTTGATATTGTTGGAAAAATTGACACTGCAGTAGAAAGGCTAAAAAATTAACACAAAAATTAAATAAAAACCACAGTTGTTATTTGAAATTAAATGAAGATTAGTAATTCGAACTGATGTTCAGGATCTTATTTTGGTCGCATTCGGGAAGAAAAATTAAAAACCAGAGACATCCGAATAAAATACAGATCCTGTAAGTTTTATATACGATATCGAGTGTATGTCGACAAATTAAACAAATTAACCTAATGAAAAACCTAATTATCAATCAAGTGCATTATATAAGGATATTATAAAATGCAGTGCAATAATTTGAAATATCCTTTCGGAATTGAAACTTTCTGTTCAGAACCCACTCAAAAAAAATCTCAAACATATCTGCAATCGCCATAGTATGATCGAATATGTTGCAGTGGATGAAAGACTGAGAGGGCTAGCCCAATATACAAGGGCTATGGAAGGTTTTAAATGCGGAACGGATCACTACCTCATATTTCCAAAAACAAACCTAGGTCAAGGCTGGAGAAGAAAAAGTTTCAATAATAAATCGAAGCAGATGCGAGTAAGAAAAGAGAATCTGCAGAAACCAGAAGTACAAATAGTATATCGTAAAATGCTGAATTAATGTTTAGGACATTGCAAACAAGATTGGAAGACAGAAATAAGCAGCAAGAATATAGAGGGTGCATGGACAATACTGCGGGATGGCATCTTCAATAGTGTAAAGGAAGTATGTTATACTGCTACTGTAGGGAGAAAATCTGGTGATGCTTGGTGGAATGACGAAATACGAGTAGCAGTCAACGAGAAAAAAAAGTGTACTCGAGAATGTTGAATGTGAGAGGTCTTAGCGATAAGGAAAGGACTAGAGCAGTGAATGATTACAGGGACAAAAAGAGGAAAGAAAATATATCAGTAAAAGCAAGCGAGGATAAAATCAAAGCGGAAGAAGATGCAAAAATGCAAATTGATTTCGAAGAAAATAAAAAACTATTTCGGAAATGGGTTAAGAAGACTAGGAAAGGAAATACTGGCACTAAGGTAATCGAAATTAGGGATGCTGATGGTAAAATGGTATGGGATTCGGACAAAGTTAAAGACTTTATGAGTTATTTTTTAAGAGGATGTATGAAAGTGAAGCCATGGAACGTAACAATCGTGACACAGGCAAGGATACGATAGACGATTCCGATGTAAGTAGCGGAAGCAGAATTTGCATCGATGACATTATTTCCTAATTAAGGCTGCGAAACGCGAAGTTTCCAATGATTGGAGAAAGGCGATTATCTCCATAATCTACAAGGGCAAGGGTTAATAATAAAGTCATAGGAATAACAAAGGAGATGATCTGGGAACTTCAATGTGGATTCATGTCAGGGAGATCAATTCCGGATCAGATATTCAGCTTGAAACAGATCACAGAAAAAAGCTCGAAAGTAAACAAAAAGGTTTCTGTGCATTTGTCGATTTGGAAAAAGCTTTCGACAAGGTAGATAGAGCTAAACTTTGGGAAGTCTTGGAAGAGTTTATACTAACTGGTGAAATTAGATTTTTCCAGGTCGACTTTTTTGCGTATCAAATAATTGAATAACTGTTTTGCTATACTAAAAGAAATCATCGGTCACATTCTTTTCATTAACAAAATATTTTAAATGAAAACATGTACATAACAACATTCTCCATTTTTCTACTAACAGAAGTGTTACGTATAAAACGCACTTCTGTATTCAATGAGGTAGCAAGTAAAAACTTATAAAATCATATACAATATTAAAGTTTTATTCATTGCAGTCTATAGAATAATAAGTGCAATCGATTTAAGTCCATTGAGATCTTTTTGTGTTTTCTATGATTATATTAACATAAAATTATAATCTTGTCTGATGAAGACTCTTTGAGTTGACTCTTTCAGTTCTGAACAATGAATATTTTGACAGTTCAGTCGTGAGAGGTTTTTCAAAAGAAATGGAGTCAGAGGTAAACTAGACTCAAATTCTATAGGCAAAATCTGCATGCGATTTCTGCACAATATGTGCGGTAAAACGTTAATGGATAAAGAGAGTAGTGAGTATGTTCTGAAAGAATGTGGAGTAGAAGCCCTGTTTGACAAGAGTGAAAGAAATTTTCTGGGATGGTTCGGTCACGTTGAGAAAATGGAGGAAGAACGATGAACAAAGCAAGTGTATTTAGGTAAAGTGAATGGTAGCATACAGAGAGGGAGACCAAAGGAGAAATGGTTTGATTGTGTAAATTATGATCTAAAGAGAAAAGAAATGACGAGTTATAAAGGAGCACAAGAGCTTGCATAAAGAAATGTACGGCTGTAACGAGAGCATAATACGTATGGAAGAATAGAGACATGTGGACAACTGTCGGTAAAAGAGACCCCTTGAACAAAAGATTTTGGATACTTTTGGACCTGCGTGAAGAAGTTGTCTTACAGAATTATTATTACTTTGCAAAACGCTTTACCTGGGGTGATTGCTAGAGAGATTTATCGGCGACCCATGTCAGAGCGGTGTTTTGGGAAGAATGTGTCGCTAAAATGATTGATCCAATCTAGATTGATCCAAAACCTATCCCTTTTCCCTACCCTTTACCATCTCACCCACCAACTTTCCATATAAATCTCTTTATCCGCAGTAGTACAACGGAGCTAGAGCCGACCAAGGTAAGTTCACCCTGAAAGGGTAATTTGATGATTGCGTAAATTCTTTTTTGTTAGAGCGTCTTCGGGTTTAACGAATACATCCTCATCACATGTATCGTGCTTCGCAATTGATTCATATTTGTCCAAAACGTCTACTACTTGGAATATTTGTATACAGGGTGATCCTCAACTCATCATATTCCTTGTATGTGCCAATTCCTTGTGCAAAACTGAACAAAAAATTCT
>WSXT02080166.1:0-12031 GCA_011762715.2 Neuroterus valhalla
TAAGAACACTGTTTCAAAAACCGCTTTATTTTTTTGGAACGCCCACTAAAATTAGAGCAATACGCAACTACTTTGAAGCTTATAATTCTATGCCAGAGCAATGAAATGTCACATTTTTTTGTTGCGATTTTCAAAATATGTTACAGGTACATACTCCATAAAAACAAGTGGGTTGTCGGGCCTTTTTGTAAATTTTTCAATGGTATACAGTCTCTCTCACTTCCTCTTATTACCATTGAGTGAGCATGCTGAAAAAGCCACACTGAAAAATTAATATGGTCTGCCCGACGATGTGGTATCATTATTTTTTGTTGCTTGAAATTTGTCGATATTTGTCTATGGTCATGGAACCAATGTTTTTTGTTCTGTGTTACCCGACAAACTTTTTTCAACTTTTTATAAGTTTGAATAGTTTCGAAAACGACATATGCATTTACATATCGCGTAGACGATTTCTTCAGCATAATTGTCTATAGGCGAAAGAACAAAAAGGCTCACATGACAATGCTAGAATAATTGTTGTTGAATTGTGGGATTATGGCTTAATGGTACAAAAGAAAAAAAAACTATTTAGATGCTGACTGATAGTATTCATTTCTGTCCGTGCAGATATGGAACAGAAAAGGGGGAGTAAAACGTACGAAAGTACTAGTGAAGGGCTGGTAACCGCAATGAAGAACAAGAATTCCGAGAGAAGGAATCTTGGATAAGAATCCAGAGTATTTCATGACGAGTAAGAACTGCTCCTCTTTAGAGAAGCTAGGACGAATAATAATTATTGTCGTCCGGTCTGGTAAAGGAAATCTCGAGGGGATATAGGGGTGTCAATGTTGCAGGAACTTGCAGACCCGCATCACTTTCAGCAACGCAAATAGCAACTCAAGCCCAATGAGGAAAACTTAAACAGCAACGTCGTTCAGAGCAGAAAAACTACATGATCTTCACGGGGAAAAAATCAAAGTAATAACAGCATAAACACTTTCCATGCGTTTGTAGAAGTTCTTCTTTGCTCTACTAGCCAGAATCCTACAATCTTGAGTATTGTGTGTCTCAAACTCTGAAGTTACAACATTTGATGCATTTAGAGGCCCATACAATTTTGGTATGTGTTCGCTGCATTGGTGGCCTTGGGCTCATCGCGCATGCGTCCGCGGGCTCTCAACTTGATAGGCAGCAAGTCGCAAGTAGGCGTGGTCTAGGACCTCCGTTGCAAGGGATCCATACCGAAATAGTATGGGATTCTTGCAATCGCAGTGAAGTGAAGCGATACCTCTTCTCGAACAGCGAAACTGTTTTCAAAGAATTCGTTTGAGCAGCATTATTTTATACAAAAAATACTCTATAGTTTTAGTAGAAACAGAAAATAAAATTCAATCTCTTTTGCAAAACTGCACCACACCCCACTGGTCCAAACTATCGGAAATGTGATTGTTTTTTTATTTCCTTCCAATTGTAACATCGTTGAGAACATTTTCCTTTGAATTTTATTTAGTTTCATGAATTTAAGTGAATGTACGTGGATACTGTATGGTGTAGACTAGTTGGGTGTAGACTTGTGGAGTGTAGTCAACGTTACAGATTTTACGCGTCCTAGGTATTAACCAAAGTCCCAGCAGCCGGTGCAGACAGTTACCGACTATTCGGGTGTATTCAATCCGTGCAGGCAGCACATATGTATGTGACCATTTGGTACGATCGCAAGATTATTTCCAACCATCCCAGGCAACTTTACGACGACAATAGCCTAGACGGTCCGATGATACGCGAATTTTCGCTGCTTTCGAGAAACTAATTTCAAAAATGGCGCAGCATCATCCCAATGCACTCTGCGTGTAATACCTCTTACCGGCAGAGGCGATCCAGGAAGAGGATGCTTTTGTTTATCGGTGCACGATCGAGTACAGGGAGAAATTTAATTACGCATGTCGAACCGCCTTTACGATAAAAAAAAGATACCGGGCTCCATGTTATCGCTTTACTTGTTTCCATTAACTGCATCGCATCACCGTTCGGCATCCACTTTAAAACTGCTCAATCACTTCATATCTCATTATTTCTTTTACAATCTCCATTTTTTTTTTTTTTGAATTCCAGTCCTCAAGCAGTTACAACTCAATTCAAGGAGAATTGGGAAATCTAGTTTTTGGGCACTTTGGAGACTACGTTTTGTGAAGATTTATGGGAATTTTTATCAAACGGATTAATTGTGAATTTCATCACGAACATTTCCCATTTTTATATTTGAAAAAATCTTAATTAGAACAAAAGTTACGGGCAAATTAGTGCAAAAATATTGTAAATACGCGCTCTTTTTGCATTCAACGGTTCATAATTTGGATTTTGCGAATGCTATTGGAACTTTTGATGGCTCACTTCAAGAAATGTCCCGTTCGCTTCAATATAAACCCTCAGCGATATATTTTCGGACCTTAGAAACAATTTTACAGCCCTCCAAAGTTGATATTTTTACCAAAAAATGACTGTGTCAATTGTGTATGTCCCTCTCGTTCAATGAATTTTAAACAATATCGAAGAAACAGTCATACCATATTATTTCTCAACAAAAAACGAAAATTTTAAGCCCACGCAGCGATCCCGAAGGTGAGTAGTTGCTGAATAATCGTCGTTTTTGTAGCGGCTAGTCGACTGAGACTCCGCCGTCAGTCGCGCATGGCGCGGATGCCTCAGTCGACTGTCCGCTACAAAAACAAATATTACTCAGCATAATATGGGATATGGGATGACTGTTTTTTCGACATTGTTCAAAATTCATTGAACTAGAGGGACATAAACAATTGACACTGGCATTTTTTGGTAAAAATATCAACTTTTGACGGCTGTAAAATTGTTTCCAAGGCTCAAAAATATTGAGGTGAGGGTTTATATTGAATAATTGAAGTAAAATATTTAAAAAGGATAAAATATTGAATGAATGTGAATAAAGATTTTTGAAAAGCCTGACAAAAATTAAAATAAGTAATTATATCTGACAAGTAAACATTTTCATATCATCGCAGAAATCACACACTTTTTTCTATTCCCCTCTTTACCTATTTTTAACAGAATTCCATTTTTCCCTTTTTCTGGAAAACTGCCTCTTCTTTTCATTTTCATCGCTTAAGGATGTACTCGAAATACAGTAAATCTCAAAATTCGATCATTTTTATGATGAGTTATAAAATTGACCAAAATATATCTAATAATAATTGCTGCGTATTTTGAAGGAGGCTTCTAAGTGTGCTTCAGAAAAAAATAATTCAGGTTAGAATTGTTTATTTATCGGAGGTTATTTAGAGTTTTAGTTTTTGCTTTCTCGTTAGAAAAAAGTTACAAATCTCATCTAATCCTAATGATCAGGGCCTCATTAAATTTTTAAAAGGATTCTCTAAAATTCTATTTGGGTAGGTTTTATTAAAAACAATCATTTGCAAATCATAATTATTGTTATTGTTATAAACAATGGAAGTTCAAATTTCAATCAACACTACCCAAAAAGAATTGAAGAGAATCCTGTCGAGAATTGAATGAGGCCGTGATCATCAGGATTAGACAAGAATTGTAACTTTTCCCTAACGGGGAAGCAAAAAATAAAACTCTAAATAACTTAATATAAATAAACAATTTGAACCCTAATTATTTTTTTCTTATACACACTCAGTAACCTCCTGAAAAATACCAGCAATTAATAATAAATGAAAGTTAATTCTTTCCCATTAAATAGGTGACTTTTTTCTAGTCCAAAATTCAGCTCTTTTGGTTAGAAACTTGAATGTTTGGTTGAAGGAAAAACTATTCTATTCAAATGTTTTTTTCCTAAATTGATTCTATCAGATAAAAATAAATTTAAATTTCTACTGAGAATTCATATTTTTTGGTTAAAAAGTACACTTTTCCGCTAAACTGTCATTGTATTGAACTATTTTGTTAGAAATTCTAATTATTTTATTAGAAATTCTAATTATTTCGAGCACAGTCCAAAAAAAATTGAATTTCAAATAGAGGATGTCTCTCCCCTCCTCTTTTGTGAGGTTAAGGAAGAAATTTATATCCAAGATTGAGCTAAATTGGTCCAGAAAATCTAATAAAATTAGATTGAAATATATTCGTTTTCGGAAAAATAAGATCAATGTTTTTTAGGTTTTAACTCAGCTTGCGGTAGATACTTAGAATTTATTTCAGTCTCCAACAAATAATTTCTTGTAGATTACTTTGAATCCCCCCCCCCCCCCCCCCCTATGCAACCCCAAAAATGGCCTATAAAACTGAATTTGATTAAATAAGAATAAATTTGAAATTAAATAAATAAATTTCAATTCCTGGTTGGAAATTATTCATTTTTAGATGAAAACCCAATAATTAAGTTTTAAATTAAAGATCCATCTTTCTTGGTTGGAAACTCAACTACCTGGTTGAAAGTCAAACTACTTCCTTAACCATCAATTTATATTAGCGAAAGATTTCAATATCTTGGTTAGTTTGAAAGTGATGTTTACACTATAAATTTAACCATTCTATTCTTGGCGAAAACTTGATATTTTTCAATTAAAAATTCAGACATTTGGTTCAAAATTTATTTCATTGTATGAAAAATACGTCTCTTTGGTAGAAAATTATTTTTCTGGTTTGGGAATTCGACTACTTGCTTGGAAATCAAATCATTCTATTAAAAAATAATTTCCTTAATTAAAGATTAATTTCTTTATTACAAATTTAATTATTTTGTTGGATAATAGTTTTCTCTGGCGAAAATGAATTGTTTCGACTGCAAACTTCATTATTTCATTGCTATTCCTATTCTTGGCTGAAAGTTAATAGTTTTTAATTGAAAATTCAGAAATTTGGTTTAAAATTTGTTCATTTTGTGGAAAACACGTCTCTCTGGTAGAAAATTATTCTTCTGGTATGGGAATTTGACTACTTGCTTGAAAGTTAATTTACTCTTGCTATAGTATAAGCCGTTCATCGCTTACTTTGAAACAATCAATTATTGTTATGAATTATGGTTTCAAGAATCATAATTTCGTTGTTGATGCTTTTCATAATTATATTTTTTAATTTACATTTTGCATAGCCATGCACATACTACATACACTCAACGCTTGCCTGGGGGCCGGTATCGGGGGTTGTGGTCCCCAGGCGAGAGGCATTTAGAAATCCAGTTCGAACCAGATTTGGAGCGACGACTGACTAGGCGAAGGTAAACACTCAGGACCATATGTATAGTCTCTGAACTGGTGCGTGAATACGTGCGTCGCAAGTCTCCAAGTGAACAACTTCTATACTACGCATCACGGTACTGCCTTTTCAAGGCTGATGGGCTGCCGTGCTGCGTCGCGCGAGGCTCGGGGGTAGGGACAGAATCACTCAAGCATGAACAGCTGAGAAACTAGCCCTCTGCCGAGAGGCGCCCTGGCAAACGGTGAGTGTATTCCGATATCACCACCTTTATTCAAGTACCCACAGTCCAAAGTGAACCAGTGCCAAAATTCGGAGATGATCCAAGGGATGGATTTTCCGCGCGTTGGCATACGCGCATATTCACACGACCAATCTCTGAATATTCACTCTTCGTGATTTGGATCATTTCAGCTGCTCGTTTCCCGGAGTTTCCACTGGCCCCAAACCACAACTATCTATATTTCGTTTGAATATTCATTTTCAGGTCGAGTTACACATGAGAGATTTAAACATCGTTTGTTCGCAATCCTGCCTCGTCCTTAGTCCAAAAACACTACTTTCGTCAACAAATATTCCAAATATTTTCCAAGTTACAACAAACAAAATGTGTACCCATCTTCCACCTAAAAATTGTATCTAGACTCATATTTCTATCATGATCAACGAGTCTGCTACTTTTTCGGGTAGTATTTCAACTAGAGCGGATAAACTTTAAACTGGGAATGTGAAATTGATTCAAATTCAATGAGTCTGAAAGAGTGGGCTTTCTATAGGTAATACGATGCATGCTACTGGAGTGAATCTGCATGTCACAGGAGAGTGAATGAACGCGGTCTGTATGCATTTATGCAATTGCGCAACATATAAGGGGTAGGGGAATACATATGTAATAAGGGTGTAAGTAGAAATAGACGATGGACATGAAAGTTGGAATTGTGGCGTGGTTGGGATGAATCAAAGTGAACATTCAAAACTAATGATAGGAGCAGGACGAATGCGGAAATGTCATTCCCTTATCTTAACGTCACCATAGAATCAAATGCTTTGCAATTAGTTTGCAGTACACGCGCCTGCACAAACTGTGCTTTGCACAAACTCTATTATATTTTCATTTGAGAAAAACGCAACATTGTTTTGAATTCAATTCATAAAAATCAAGGGGATTCATCACTGCGATTGCAAAGTGCTTTCGAGACAAGTCAGGTGGATCCTCATTAAGATTATTATGAGCTAATCTAAAATTCAGTACGGGCACTGAATTTTAATAGGGTTGAGGATGCAAGCATACATTATTCGTTCGAGCTCTCGAATATAATACCGTATACCGTAATCTTCACGTCGACTGCTTGCTTGCATCTTCTTCACGTACTTGTGGCAGATTTCAAATCACCCAGAATATCCTTACAGCACAACCATCTTGAGAAAATTCCGCGAGTAACGAGAATTAATTTCCGGCTGCTGGACTTGAGCTCTTTGAAGTATCTTTGAGGTGTAAACGCTCGACCGTGATGTAAATCCGAATCTGCTCAAAGAAAGTATACTCGATCTAGTTTTCTTGATCTGAGCTAAGGGGGAGTTTTTTTTTGTACCATTGGGATATAAACCTTACGGGGTGGGCGTAACTCGTAAAGAGTCGAAATTGGTTGAGTTGAATACAAGGGAGGACACAGTCTCCTGCCAACATGCAAACAGCACGCTGTATTCTCGAACGGTTACCTATCCAAGTACTAACCGCGCTCAATGCTGCTTAACTTCAGTGATCGGACGGGAACTGCTTTTTCGAGACGACTTCAAGACGAAAAGTTGAATTTGCAAGCAAAAGGGATCTATTTTGAATCAAAAAGTTTCACTTCTGCCAAGTAGGTGAAATTTCCAAGAAAAGACAAATTGAGAGGAAAAAAGTGTTACATCTAGCAAGGAAAATTTGTCAGCCAAGAAGGAATTTTTGACCGAATTGTTAAATTTCGAAGCTAGAAGGACAAACTCCCAACATAACAGATGAATTTTCAATTTAAAAAGTTGTGATTTTTGAAAAAATATTCGAATTTCAAGCAGAATATTTAAATTTCTAAACAGAAAATTCAATTTTCAACCAAATGAAAGAGTTGCGTTTGGTTCGAAATTCATTATTTTGTTTAAAAATTCATATTTTCTGGTCGAAATTTCGACCAATTTGTTGAAAGTTGAACTGCCTTGTTCGAAATTCGTCTTTCTGGTTCAAGGCTCATCTCTTTGGCCAAAAATACACCTATTGTGTTTGACTTTCGTTCGGCTTTTGGTTGAAAATTGTTATTCTTCATTTATAATTGTTCTTTTCTGATTGAAAATTCATGTATTTCGTTGAAAATTCGCCTTGTTAGTTGAATCCAACTGTTTTTTATTTTATGGTTTGCTGAGAACTGTTTGAATTCTTATTTCAAGATTCTTCATTTCAGTTAAAAATTCATTAATTTTGGAGCTGATTAACTTTTTCGGTCAGAATTCAACTATTCCGAACTGAATTCAATTTTTGGTGAAATTTTTATTTTATTTTTTTGAATATTTATATCTTTGGTTGAAAAAGAAAATATTTTGGCGGAAAATTTAGCAATCTGGTTGAAAAAAAAATTTTGAGTAGATATTGCATTATTTTTTAAGACATTCAAAGTTTTAATGGTAATATAAATTCAGGTTGAAAACTAAACTATTCGGTTGCGAATGACTTTTTTTGTAGGAAAATCATGTTTTCTGTTTCAAATTCAACTATTCTAATAGAATATCAAGCTCTTTGATGGCAGAAATTATACTGTTTTTCTTAATATTGAACAAATGAATAGAAAATGAACTTTTTCGTCGAAAGTAAAATTTTTTTGCTTAAAATTCAACTTTTTTGTAGGAAACTCGTCTCTTTGGCTCAAAAACTGAGCAATTATATAGGAAATTAATCATTTTTGTTAATAACTCAACCTTTTGATAGAAAATATGAGTCTCTGGTGAGGAATTAGGTTTTTTGTTGAAAATTTATGTTTTTTGTTAGAAATTTGAGCATTTTGGCCGAAATTTTAGCTACTTGGTTGGAAATTGCAATATTTCTTCAAAAATGAAATTTTCAAATTATAAATTACATTCATTGGTTAAAAATTATACAATCTTTCACTACATTCATCTTCCAGCTTTAGAATTCAAACAATTTGTTGGAAAATGAATCCGTTTGGTGTTAAAATACCTTTTCTGTATAAAAATCATGTATTTTGATGGCAAGTCGAGTATTTAGTTGAAGATTCAACTATTTTATTGAAAATTAGTCTTCTTTTCTTGAAAATTTGAAAACATAGTAGACGATTCGACTATTTAATTACGATTCAATCTCCTCTGTTAAAAAATTACATATTTGGGTCAAAAATTCCATTTTTCTTCGTTATTTTTGTTAAGAAGTATTTTTTGAAATGTTATCGTTCCATTCTTGTTTGGAACTAATTTTTTGTAGTTGAAAAATTCATGTTTTTTTGTAAAAACTTGCATTTTGGTAGAAAATTATTCTTCCTAAAAAGTCGACCTTATTGTTGGAAGTTCATCTATTTTGCTGGAAAGTCAACTATGCAGTAGGAATCATTCTTTTGAGAAGTTGAACTATTAAGTTGAGTATTTGACCATTTCGTACAAAAATGCATCTTTATTGTTGAAAATTCACGTATGTAGTTGTAAAATTTCAAGAAAACTGTCAAAAATGTACTTATTTTGTTGAAAGTTTATTTAGTAAAAAATTGAAAATCTGTCTATTTTGCTTTCAAATTCAATAATTTCGCTGGGAATTCATGTATTCTACTGAGAAGTCCATCCGGTTGACTATTCAACTATTGTGTTTGAAACTCATCTCCTTCCTCAAATTGAACTGTTATAAATCTAGTATTTTTCAGTTAGAAATTTTTTTGTTTTCACTGGAAATTCAATTGTTCAATTTCCGTATGAAACTCATTTTTCTTTGTTAGAAATTCATCTATTCTCGCGAGACTTCGTCATTTTGTTACAAAAATTATTTTTACAATCCACAAAATTACTATTTTAATAAAAGTTGATGTATTTTGTTGAAAACTCAGCTATGTTGTTAATGTCATTCCTTTCGAATTCAACTTTTAGGTTCAATACGCAAATGTTTTTGGTTGAATAAAAATTTTTTTGCTCCACAATTAGACCATTAGAAATTTAATTGTGTCATATTATTATATAATTATATTGATTCGGTTAAAAAATCAAATATCAGTTGATAAAACATTTTTCTGTGAAAAAAGGTTCGAATCATTTCTCTGATTCAGATTCCACAAGTGTGCTCGAACTTTGAACAACACTCAGCATCGTCAGTCATCTTATTTCCTGTTTTTTCGAAAAATGAAAACTTGCACTGGGAACTTTTGATTATTTGGCACAATATCAGCTACTTTTCTTTGTTCGAATAACTTACCAGTCTTGAATATATTAATATATTCCGGTAAGCTATGCAAAGAAAACAGATGCAAATTGAGAAGCAAATAGGTCTCGCGCCTTCTACTTGAATGGATTTCATCAATTTCCGACTGAGATAAAACCTTTTCAAGCAGAGCCAAATGAAAGAAAATGTTCTCTTATAGAAAAAGTCAGTGCCAGTTCCGGAAAACTTGCGAATGGAGTAGCACTTAACTACTCCAAACACTGTTTAGTTCTCCCCAGGAGAAATGCCCCTGCACGACGTGGACCACCACGTGAACTTGCACTGCTCCCAATGCTGGCTGCAGGTATAAGTTTTGGAATTCAGGTAGCGAATAGCACGATGGAATGAATGTTTGCTCCTTTTGATACAATATGTGTTCGAACCCAACTCATTCCGGAAGAGATTAAAACGGAAGGGAGGCACGTATTTCTTCGGAAATTCCAGAATCTAGTCTAGTCCCAGGGGAAGAAGCTTAGACGTTTGAAATATCTCACGCGAACTTTAGATTTTTCAAAACTTCTCTTGAAAAGTATAAAGAAAAATAGCTGAAACGTTTTCTGGGAAACAGTTAGCACTTCAATTTAGAATATATGAGAGAAAAAAGTTTTACTTCAACTTTCCTATTTCCCAAAAAATATAGTTAGTAATGAATGAAAGAAATTTTCAGAAAAACTCCAGAAGATCATCGCTAATGCGTTAAATTAGGAAAAAAAGCCGAAATGTTATTTCAGTAGAGCGTCTTACAACTGTTCATCAGTGGATTTTCACTAATTTAAATTTGAAGTCGTAGAAACCACACTCATAAAACTTAACTCTCTCAGTTTCACAAGTTTTCAGTGGCGTAATAACTAAGAACAGCACAAATCCCATATAGTCCTAATTCGCCGCAAAGTTTTGTGGGGTCTAAAAATAAATAGGTAACTGCATTTTACTTTCAAATCTCTGACTTGGAAAAGGTTCTTATTCCGTTCAGGAAAAATTCGAAATTAGAGCCTCCATAAACTTGAGAATGCAATTCTTCCGTTCCAAATGGGCCGGAATTCATTCAATCGATGTTCTATTTTACAAGCGTTGAAGTTGTAAGTACTCATTAATGATCGCTATAAATCTAGATCACTGTTCTACAATAAAACTGCTTAAAACCCGCATTTCAGCCCCGGAGCAATAAACTTCAAGAACCTTAATTTTGATGAGATCTTCAAAGATTCAAGACTTTGGATTCCAACGCATTTAAATGCTTCTAGATTAAGAACAAGTTGGAATGATTTGAAAATTACTGATAAGATCAGGGATGGCGACACCAATTCAAAATCAGTTTCTGAACAATTAATGAAATTGGATCTGAAAACTTTTAATTAAAATATGTTGAATGGGATATAATGTTTCTGAAAATCCAAGTTCCTATGGTTAAAATGTGAAGTTGAAACCAAGATCTCTATAGCGAATTTAAGCTCTACAATGGGAATTCGTATATTTTGTGGTAACACTTAGAAGTTTTTCTTTTAAATTCAAAGTTTTTCTTTAATGGAGTTGAATTATTTTGTACAAAATTCAACTAGTTCGTATTTGGGTAGTTATGCAAGAATTTTTGTACAGTTTGTTCCTATTAAATGGCAGGTGGTTTCCTTTATTGTCTCAGTCGGCACGAAGAATCGATAATAAACACATGTCTTTATCGATCTCTTTAGTACGCGTTCATTTTTCCAGTATGTGACGGAATGTGTGTTCCCAATATTTTTTTTATGTGAAAGTGATAATTTCCATGTGGAAGAATCTCTAGTCAGCAAAGATGCATGATTATATGAGGATGAGTACCTTATATTTGCCCTTCCAACTCGCCCTTAAATTTTATTTAGTAAAAAAATTGTTTGTTTTGTTGAAAGTACTTATATTTTGTGATTACACTTAGAAGTTTTTCTTTAATGAAGCTAAATTATTTTGTGCAAAATTCAACTAGTTCATATTTGGGCAGTTATGTAGGAATTTTCAATTGTTTCTTTTCCCATAAAATGGGGGGTGGTTTTCAATTACATTTTCAAGAGAGACCCTTCTTCATTGTCTCAGTCGACAGGAAGACTGAATAATGAACACATGTTTTTATCGGTCTCTTCAATGCGCGTTTATTTTTCCAATATTTGACGGAATGTGCCTTTGCAATATTTTTGTGTGTATAGGTGACAATTTTCAATTTAGAAGAATCTCTAGTCGGCAAAGCTGCATGATTCTATGAATATACGAGGATGAGTACCTTATATTTGACCTGAAATTTTATTTAGTTAAAAAATCGTTTCTTTGTTGAAAATACTTATATTTTGTGGTTACACTTGGAAGTTTTTCTTTAATAAAGCTAAATTATTTTGTGCAAAATTCAACTTGTTCATATTAGGGCAGTTATGCAGGAATTTTCAT
>WSXT02080177.1:0-12031 GCA_011762715.2 Neuroterus valhalla
ACGCGTGGCGGTCTCGGGTAGATGAGGCAATGAACTTTCGAGTTCCAAATGCTGATAAATAATAATAATAAAAATAATAATAATGGTGAGTCATTATATTTTCCTGTGAAATTACCATAAATGACCGAAAATTTCCGGAAATTCATGAAAATTTGTTTAATTGAATTTTGGGTGGTTTATGATAAGTCACCATATTTTCCTGCAAATTTCCCATAAATGACCGCAAACCGTGTATCATGGAAATTTTATAATTCGAATTTTGGGTGATTCATTGTAAGTCACCATATTTTACTGTAAAATTACCATGGATGACCGGAAATTTCCATAAATTTCCAAAATTTATGGAAATTTTCAGAATTCAATGTTGGGTGATTTATGGTGAGTCACCATATTTTTCTTAAAAATTGCCATAAATGACCGAAAGTTTCCATAAATTTTCTGAAATTCATGGAAAAATTTTCATCGAATTTTGAACTTCTTTGCGATCATGCTACCTTTTTTCAAACAACAATATTCGCTGAAATCATGACTGTATTTCGTGAAATGTCTGAAATTACCCATTTGTTATAAAAAATATCGTAATATACCCTCAAATTATTCTAGTAATAAAAGATTTATTATTCTAAAAATAATCCTTCAAATTATACTAGAATCTTGAAGGTAATGTAAAATATTTTCAAATCTTACAAATTTTCAGATATTGCTTCAAGATGGCATCCATCTTTTAAAACTCCTTGAAATATTCAAAATCTCCACAATTCCTTAAAACTTATCAAATCTCTGGAAACCTTTTGGAATCACTTAGAATACTTTAAAATTTTTAATTCCCTTTAAAGTCTTCCGGAATTTCTGTACATTTTTAAGAGATTCTGAAAATTCCTTGGAACACACTAAAAATCTTTTTACAGCTCCGAAGGCTTTTGATATCCCTTGAAGTCTCCCTGAATTCTCGAGACCTTTTGGAATTCCGTAGAATCTTAAAAAATGTCCTAGAATCTATCAACTTCCACAAATGTTCAGAAATCCTATAAAATATTTCCAAATCCTCATCTTAGGTTAAAAGAATCTTTCGAAATATCATTCATATTTTTGAAAAATCTTTGAACCCTCTGAATGATTTATCTAAAGTTCCTCCAACTGCCTTTAGCTTTCATTAAATTCCTGAAAACCTGTAAAAATTCTGGGAATTACTTGAAATAATTACAATCTTCAGAAGTTTTATGCATTTATATAAAAGCTTCCGAAATCCTAAAAATCCCTTGAAGTTCTTTTCAATCAGATATTTTTAAGGCCGTTTTGCAAGACCTTTACCTAGCCCGTTGCTGAGTCCCTCTTCAATGCGGAGCAGGTGCAAAGTAGTGTTTTCCGCCCTGGGACTCGAAAGGCGGGTGGGAAAACCTACTTTGCGCTCGCTCCGTCTCTAGGGCGGAAAAAGTCATTTTTCGTACACAGTACATGCATGAAAAGGCATAATTTCGGAGCAGGTTTGACGAGGATATAATTTAAACGCTCTTGAAGAAATATAGTCGTCAAAATTGCGATATCTGAAGGTTCTTGAAAGTAGATTTGGAGTGATTAGGTACGCACTCTAAGTCTTGATGCTGAGATCGGGGTTCTGCAGTCCTGGCGAGTCTTGCAGTCCTGGCGAGTCTTAGGGAAGGTAAGTAAATACTTTCAAGGAAAGGCTGTGGACCGTTACAACGCCTTACTTGTACCAATACTCGTTTCTTCTCGCAGTTTAGCAGCTAACTTCTCTCAACAAGTTCTAATCGACTCGCAACACAGTAAACTGATTGTACACGTATCAGTTGAATCCAACTCATAACTACCAAGCAAAATCAATTTGCTAGATAATCGATTTTAATCAACTGTATATAGGCAGCCAGCTGGTGACTACCGTTTGCGGATAAATCCTTTCAAAAACAAAAAATTAATTTTTAACAAGCAGACTATATCCAAGACAGGAAGAGGAATTTTTCCGAAGGTGGCTGAATTTCCGACAAAAAAGTTCTTTTAATTAGGGAAGACTAATTTTTGATCCAAGAAAGATTATTTCTACCATCAAAAATAAATTTTCAATGCAACAGGACGAATTTCAACAGGTCAATTGAATTTCTGATTAGAGAAAATAAGTTCGAAATAATAATAGTAAGATTTTCAACAAAATAATTAGACCATCAACAAGATAGCTGCTGTGTTTTTGACCAGTTGAATTCAAGAAAAAAAAGGGGAATCATCAACAAAATATTCAAATGACCAACCAAAAAGATTAAATCTTTACCAAGATAGTGAATGTTATGTCTCAACAGGATACATAATTTTTTTATTAATTGTTAAAATTTTATTATCCATCAACCACAAGTAAGAATTTCCAACACAAAAATTAATTTTATTATTCAGAAGTTGAATTTTCAGCTATAATCGTAAATCTTGAAACAAGAAACAATGAATTTCTTGTAAAAAAGGTTAACTTCAAACCAAGCAGTCAATTTTTCAACCAAACAGAATAATTTTCAACGATCCATGTTAAAGTTGATATCCCAACGGATAAAATTTGGATTTGGAAAACAAAACGTTTGAATTCAATAAAGGAAACTATAATTTTCAATTCATAAAAGAAGTTTTTGAACTAAATTGGAATTTTTACGATTACGGTTTATTATATTTATTACATGGAAAAAAGAAGTTTTAGCAGAAAGAATAAATTTCCAGCAAAAGAATTGAATTCGCAACCATATAGTTCATTCTCAACCATGAAAAAAAATTTTCAACAAAGAATTATATATTTTCTTCAACAAAGAATTATTTTTCAATACAGCATGACGAATTTTCAACAAAAATATTGAATTCATTATTTTAAAGTTAAATTTTCAGCTAAAATCATGAATCATTATCCAAAAAACGATGAATTTTTAACAAAGCACTCCAACTTCAAACCATGCAGTTAATTTCTGAACTTAAACATTCAAACTCGGTCATAAATAGTATAATACACTACAAGGGCAGAAAGTTGGAAATCCTGCACTGCGTGTTATGATGCCCTCGGCTTCGCCTCGGGCACCATATCTCGCAGTTCAGGGCTTTCAAACTTCTTCCTGCTTGGTATATACTGCTTTTCTTCATACCCGGTCGAAAATATGGCAAAAAGTCATATTTTGATAAACAATTCATTCGAAATATAAATTATCAAATCAAAATATTTGAAACTCTGATGAAGGTTATGTATCTTAAACAGAAGGAATGAATTATTGCAAAAAAGTTTATTTTTAATTATGGAGACTAATTTTCATTGTACTTCCCTGCCATAAAAGAATAATTTTTATTACAAAAGGAAGAACTTTTAACCAAACACTATTATTTTTTACTAAGAAAGATAGCTTCAACAAAATAGGTTTTTACCCAATAGTTAAACTTTTAATAGAAGAATTAAATATCAATCAGAAAACTAGATTTTTTACCTAAAGATCTATATACAACTAAAGTAGATCAATTTTCAAAAATTTTAATTCTGAACTGAAAGTTGAATATTTATATTTACGCTTAATAAAATACTTTCTCCAAAAAGGTAAAAAATGAAAAGCCAACAAAAAAGTGTAACTTTCAATCGATAGAGGCATTTTTTTAAAGAAAGTTGAATTTTCAACTGAAAAGTTCATTTTCAACCAAGAGAGCAAATTTCTTAACGAAGCACGATGACTTTTCTACCATCAGAAATTATTTTCAGAACAACATGATGAATTTTCGAATACAAAAGATCATTTTTACGAAAAACCGAAAAGATGATTTTTTGAACAGAGAGATTATTTTCTGCTAAGAAAGGACTTATCAATCAAATACATTAATTCCGAACCATATGTTCGAATCTCTGACAAAAAACTTGAATTTCCATCGATAAAGTTGGATTATTAATAAAGATACACAATTTTTGAACCTAAAAAAGGAATAGTTCAATTTTGGATTGAAAAATGAATTTTTCCAACTCGAAAATTTTTTCAGTTAAAAATTACTTATTTTTAGCCAAGAAATCTTTCTTAATCAGAGATTATTATTGAATCAATAAACAATTCTCATATTATTGTTATAATGTTATGCAACGATCATTATAATTATAAAATTTGATTTTCTTCTATCGAAGATCAATTCTCAATTCAGAAGGATGAATTTTCAACAACATTATTGTATCTTTGACCAAAAAAATTAAACTTTATACCAGGAAAGATAAATTTTTGACCAAAAGAGATGGCTTTAATGAAATAGGTACACTTTTAACAAATTAGTGAAACTTCCACTGAAATCATTGAATTTTTAACTAAATAGTTGAATTCTTGATTTACAAATATGAATTTCCAGCAAAATGCATGAATCTTCAACTGACAAAGATCAATCTAAGATTTAAAATATCAATTTCAAACAAAAAATAAAATAATTGCATTCGCAGTTCCTAAAACAATTTCTAAATAAAAATCAGATAAATTTCCATCGAAATAGAGTAAATTGTAACAAGATGGTTGGATTCTCATCCAGATAGCCGAATTTCTGACCAGTTGAATTGAATTGAAAGAAACGAATCTTCAACGAAAGGTTCTGATCCCTAACAAAAAAAAATTCTATCATGAAAAACATTGCTACCTCGAAAGAGACGTTTCAATTAAACTGCTGAAATTTTATTTCTTGCAAAACCTTTTAATTTTCAATACGCAAATATGGATTTATAAGAAACAAGTTAATCAATTCAAAAAAGTTGAACTTTTAGTTAATGATATTAATTTTTACCAATAAAAGAAGGGATGAAGAAAAAAAATCTGGAGATCATTTTCTACCAGAAAAGACGATATAACAACAAAATACCTTATTTTATAACCAGATACCTAGTTGTATTGCAAACCAAAAAAGATCAACTTCAAACCAGATAGTTCGATTTTCAACGAAAACAGTTTATTCTTTAACCGAAAGTAGAAAAGGTTATGTTTGGATTCAAAAATTAATCTTGAGGCGAAAGCCTGTGGGCACCCAAAACTTAGAAAAGATGTCGCCACTCCTCTAGGCTTCTTACGGCGCATGTTTTCTATAATTTTGTATTGTTTATAGCGACAGGATGATCAGTTAAAAGAAAAGCTCGACTCGACGCATGCGTGGAAGTAAAGGCTTTAGTGCGCATGTTTAAAATTTCAGCAAATAGCTGTTCGCCATTAATAAAATCACGGGGGGTGAAGCTGGCAAAGAAACTTCCGTTAAGAAACTTTGCCTTCTGTGCGCCAGGAGTTTCTGGGGTTCTTTTTAGTGATATTGAATTTGTTAGGTTTAAATTTTCAGTGAATTTTTCTATTTTCAGATTGCTAGTCCTGGAAATTTTTGGAAGTGAAAGTAAGTGTAATGGACGTCGTGAAAATACGTTCTGTATAATCACAAAGACCGAATCAATGATTAAAGTGAATTATGCATTGAGTGATCATGATATTTACGTCAAATCAATTTTATGGAAGGGATACAACCTCCTGAATAAAATCACAATTCTGGGACACGATTGAATAAATGCACTATTTCATCTCCATTTCTAGGTTATGCAGCTCAGGAATGAACTTTGGTTACCAAGAGGGTATAATGGGAGGGTAGGACTGGCAGGACTAGAAATTTAGTTCTTCCCGGGGTCACAATTACGCATGAACGCTCCATGAGCAGCCATATTGCTGAAATTTGTTTCCACTGATACGGAGCTTCACCCTCGTGAATGAAATAAACCGACAGGAAACATGCGTCCTGAGGAGCCAATAAGAGAAGCGGCACCTGCTCAAGAGTTTTAGATGTCCAACCTAATTTTTATCCGGAAAGTAGCAACAGGACGCCAGCGCCGCCTGTCGTCAATTGCTTCTATTAAATTGGAGCAAGATGATGTGTCCTGGTTGTCCGTCGCTCTTTGCTTACACTGTAAAACAAGTTTTCGTGCCTTTAAAATATTCTGATCTATGTGAATTGGGAATCATAACCAGAGCAAATGTTTAATTTCGGTTTCTTGTAACCAATTCTACATTTTCCCTCAATGTCCCTACTCTAGCGAAGCGTATTTATATGACGTTGTTATTCTGCCAATCTTTTTAAAACAACTAATCATTTTTCTAACCTCTGTAGTTAAACTGTTCGAAAATTGATCTGCAATAGATTTTAACTTTGTCCTTCCTATGTCGAGTTGATTTTAATCAACTACATTAATGCAGCAGGCCAGCGACTACCGTTTGCGGATAGATCCTTCTAGAAATGTATGCCTAATGGCTAATGCATACATCATCGTTAAGGTTCGAGTCAACGGCATATCACGACAATGCTTATAAATAGTGGACGAGGTATTACCTAACTCGTCGAGATTGAATCTCGAAGCAGAGAGTGAAAGAGAAAAAGAGAGACAAGAGAGGACTTCCTACCCAGATTACGATCTACGGACGAGTATCCTCTTTAAAACGACGAGGTCACCATTTCTATATACATTGACCATTATGCGATTCTTCGAATTCAGCTGCAAATTTATTGGTGTCCTACTCGTTTTATGCCGATTACTTTGTAACTGCATCTTCGTGCCGTTGTGCTGCAGCTGACTAGAAACATGTGCCCACCAACTGATCCACCGACGCGACGCCGCGCCGTTAGCTTCAGTACGGTCAGCAAAATATATTTTTTTTATTCGGAAAAGAAGCGCGGACAAAATAGTTTTTTACGCCCGCTTCTCTGGTAATAGGGCAGAAAATGCTCCATTACGCTGACTTCACAGAACGTCAAAGTCAAACTTTAGATTCAGAACGCAACCTAAATTTCAATTTTTTCCATCTTCCCGCTTATTTCCTACCTGCATCGAATCTCTTCGCCCTTTTCTCTCCTCCCGATTGGTCTAGGCACTGCAAACTCAGAGCAGATGTCGACACTCTTTTTGGCTACTCCAGGAGCACGTTTTCTAGCATTTTCTATTATTCGTGGCGAACGGCTATTCGCTGATAATTCGGACATGCGTCGTATGCGCCAATAGCAGATTATCCTGGTCGCCATGAACAATAGAAAATTATTGGTTAGAAATTCTACTACCACTACTTTTCCTTCTTCATGTAGAATCTTCTCTATTGTCCTAATTCCTTCTTCTATTTTCTCACAGTCATCCAGACGATATTTTAATTTATATCCATACCTCTCCCATGAAGCATATTTCCTTTCTTCTTCGCTTCCCCAATATTTATTCTAATCTTCTGTCTTTCCTTATCTGACTGTACAATCAATTGCTGACTATATATTTTTTTTCTCTCAAAGCTTCTCTTATTCTCATTTCTTATTTATGACTTCTTTATCCTGTCTTCTCAAATCTCTATCAGCCTTCATTCCACTTTCATGCAATCCCTTAACCCACTCTTCTAAACAACCACACCTGGATATATTTTCGTTTTCTTTATTCCTCCTGCCTTAAACTTACCGTGTCTCTTTCCTTCAGACATGCTTTGACTATCGTTCGGTTATCACTATTTATTATTTTTTATTCGCATTCGCATTTTATCTCACCTGCTTTCATTCTCATCTCCTTCCTATGAATATCTTTCAACACAATAGATCATTAGATGGATCTTTCTAGTTCCGAAATCCATCTAATATACTTCTTATGCCGCCTTCCTCCCCCTCAATATTCCTCTCACCTTTGAATCTCTACTCCATACCTTATTACAATTGATACCAACGCCTCAAAAATTCTTATTATACTCTGAAGGTCATGTGATGGTTTAACGAATGGTCTATCAGGTTCAGTTTACCCCGTTTTTCCCACAATAATTTGAATTTAAAAAAAATGAATTCGGAGAAGCATAATAATTGGTTAACGGACGTCCAGAAACTCTTTTTTTTTTTAAATTTGTCACCAAAATTTATTTATGCTTAATTTTGAAGAACAGTTGCCACGATTTTGAGGTTGGGGTCGGTATTTCAGAAATCATGCATAGAGGGCGTACCAACCAGCGCACAATTTTTAATTTCGCACCAGATTCATATTTTTAATGAAATAAACTCTTTTATTTGCCTGCGAACAAGCATGGTTCCGGGCCATTTGTTTGCATGCTCCTCCGCCGGTCCTAAATTTATGGCCACAAATATGGTGTACTTTAGGATTAAGGTTGTGGAAAGTTGTAAAACACATAATCTCAAAAAACACGTGCTCTAACCAAATTTAGCAAAATAAAACTTTTTTTTTAGACATTTCCCTTTCTCGCTCATCTTTATTCACAGAGAATTATGTTCGATTCCTCAATTCCAAAAAGTCTATCTAGCCTAATAGGTGTAATCTGAACTTTTCATTCTCCCTCATCCCTTTGGTTAATAAAAATTACAATGTTTGTATGATGAGCCTTGTAATTTGAAAATCGCGCCAACTCAAGCTGATCGAGATCAAAAATGGCTCAACCTGTTCAGGTCCTGCAGCACTTATCATATTCAAAGTACTGCATGCCTTAACGATCCCTTAAAGATTCGTAGAAGATCTTTCTGCAGCGAACCCAAGATGTTCTGAAATCCCATCGGGAACACAGGTGCCATCACGGAGAAATATTCTGAAGAATATGAAATATAGAGGTGGGGCGGAATTTTTGAGAGGTAACGAGCTCGCTATCAGATATCAGTCCGTCGATTAGGTCTTTAAAACAGCTGCTTAATTCTCAGATGCCTAACCTATGTAACCCCTTGGGCTCTACGAATGTTAATAGTTTCGCTTTTTCAGGCTGTGCCTGAATAAGGCACGATCTACGTGTACGGTAGGTTGTATGTGGTTGCGTCGGAGTCTGCGAAGGTAGGTACATAACGCGAATACCAACCTAACCGAGGGAGCCGATCGCCTTTCTCAGAATTAGATAAGTCCCTTTATTGGTGATCGGATCACAGAGGTAGCAGTAGCACTAGCAGTAGCAATGGCAGTAACCAAGTTCAAGGTTGGCTGGTTAAAAATACCTTGCACAAGCCGCTGTCTCTCACTGGTAGCTCGATCATTCGCTTACCCGAATATACTGTGCCAATGAAATATTTGGACCCGAGTGTCTCCGAAAGGGCCGATAGTGCACTCACAAAACAGACCGATCTCCATTCGGGCAGAGATGTTCCGCTCATCCCGGGACTCTGTTAATTCCTTTCAGCGCCGCTTCATGGAAATTTGCAGTCTGCATTAGGGTACAGTTCCGAAACTAGGACCAGATGTTGCCACTTCGTTTGGCTTCTTAGGACGCATGTTTTCTATTATTTTTTTGGTTCAGGGTAATCATTGTGATCAGCTATTGGCTCAACTTGGCACATGCGTGGAAAAATTACGCCCACTGCGCTTGATCGACATTTCAAGGAATAGCTGTACGCCCTGAATGATATAAAATGCCAGAATCTTGCGCTCTGAGGAGCCAAACGGAGTGGCGACATCTGTTCTGAATTTCTAGTGTCCAGCTTACCACAAGGAAGAGTGGAATCATTGTTGCAGCTCATTTGTTATGCACTTAAACTGAGATTCTTTTTTCCAAAATAAGTTTCAGGGTACCATTTACCTGCAATAGGAAGCACCCTTAGTAGTGCACATGTTACCAAGTTAAGCAGGGCTTATTCGGCGACCACTTGGGGTACGAAGTTCCATTTTGACAACTTTGTCGATCATTAGCCATAGTCGGTAAACATTGCAGGGTGCGTTTTGGACGTATTATAATATTAGGCCACAACTCTATACATGCAGGTAGCCCGAATGCATGGACAGCAGACGATCTTTTCACGTGGTATATATGATGCCAACTGATCTGAATTATACCCTTGATGAAAGATAGCCATGTATTTTTAGGTTGAAGCGTGGACACTTTTCAATGCCTAATAACATGCACGCTGTCCGGAATCGACATGTGAACATAGTCAGCTGACTCAAGAACATACCCCACATTATGGCTTCAACTGGTCTCGAATTTGTGACGTCATCCACTATCCAGGGTATAATACAGATCAGTGTCAGAGGGCATTTCCAACGGGAATAGATACGACTCGTTAACGAAATTAGTCGATTTTTAGCCAAATAGTCCAATTATATACCGATATAGTCAATTCTTATCAGGGTCGAAGTTCGTCGTTAAAAAGTATGGATTCGATTTTCCAATTTCCCAGGAATTTCCGGGGAAACTTCTGCGTTAACCACTGCTTCTTATGGTGCGACTGTGGATGATTCATGTAACCTAAACCCTCATTAACGATTATGAGTTAAAAAATATTTTGGAATGAGAATGAAATTTTAATGTTAATCAATGAATGTTAAAATTCTGGATTATCAAACTTGAAACTCGCCTAATTTTTCATTGAAAATCACAAAAATTCAGGAACTTTCCAATTCTGAACGTTCAAGATTCGAAGTTCTACAGTTATGGAGGGTTTCAATTGTGAATTCCTCAATTTTGAAAATACAGGGTTACAAATAATTTGACTTTTGAATTCAAGCTATTCAATCCAAGACGCTTTTTCGAAAAATTAAATCCAATATCTTCAATCGAAACGATGTGCAATATGAAACTATTCGATTCCAAAGGTTCGAATACAATCAGAAGCTTAAATTCAAGCAATGTCTGAAAAAAGTCCAATATTTAGATGATTTTGGAATGAAAAGTTCAGATTACAATTCCAAATCTTTCATTTTTATTCAAAAAATTTAACATTCGAATTGCTTCTATTCCTAAGTGTGACTATCGAATATTCCTAAATTATAAAAGTACAAAGTTGCAAATGAAATGGTTTTTAGGATTTACATTTGTAAGGTATCTAAGTTGAAACAATTTCTTCTATTTGAGATCACTGTAGGATGTTTACTATTCAGATCAATGAATTTTGGAAATATATCAATAAAATCATTTGGTAATTAATCACAATTTTTCCCAACTGGGTTTCTCAGTAAGATCCAAATTGGCGCTGATCATAAATCTGTTTCTTAAATTTAAAAATAAATTTTGAGAAATGTAGATAGGGAAGACGAAATGCCTCTACAGCTCAAAATAAATAATGTAATAATATGGATAAGGGCGATCAGCTATCAGGAACGAAACTCAACGCATTCGTGAGAAAAGAACCTCCACTGGGCGTGTCCAATATTTCAGCAATTCTCTGATCACCATGAATAATATAAAATGTTAGGAAACGTGCGCCCTACAAAGGTTCATTCAATGGAGATGATATCTTGAGAACCAGAGAAAATTATTACTCTGGAAAATATAAATAACCAAGAATGTAAAAAATTCCAGCAACCGCGTTAATTCTAGATTCCTTGCAGACATATTTCCGCAATCTTTATAACCGCTGTGTTGGTAAGTGCGTGGCTTACTGATCCTACTTCAGAACACATACGGTAGCGAAATTCATAAGCCTGTACACACCATAGTATATGTTAGTCTGGACTTGTGATAAGTCTCGCGGGAATTGCTACTAGCGCAAGATAGCATGAAGTTACGTTTTATCCGATCGTCATACGGGACATTCACGGATTCGCTGCTTTGCAAATGAGGTGACCTCCATACGTTCAAGAGGCAACTACTGGTCACTTAAGGTTCAGGTTCAACTGATTTGAGGCTATAAAGGTCATGAAACATATCATCACCTTGGAACTTCAATTAAATTTATATTATGAATGCCGATCCTCAACACAGTAAAAACTTGAGAGTAAATTTTGTTGTAGGTAGAATCTGAACGGTGTTTACTTCACCTTGGTACTTTGGGAACAATAGCCGAATCTGTGGGTTAGAGTTGCAACATCGATGCGGGAATATCGTAACTATCGATTTTTTCTTTGAGATGATCGATGTTTTCGCATCGATGTTTTCTTTCCGATGATTAACAAATTTTTAAATTGGACGAGCGCGACCTAATTTTACACCATGGTTGAATAAAAGAAGGTTTCGCAAGACACAGCTGATCTGCCCATGGACCAGCCCCATGCATCGACCGTGTATGTGTATGTAGTAGTAGTTTTTCTTAGCATCCGGACCACCGAACTAATCCAACAGGTGGCGCTTTGATC
>WSXT02080188.1:0-12031 GCA_011762715.2 Neuroterus valhalla
ACAGAAAATATCAAAATTCTAATCTAAAACACATAAATTTAACCAAGAGCTGAATTTTCACAAAAATTGTTTTTTTTTTTACAAAATTTATACATTTTGGATCAATTAGTTTGATTTTTGACGTAAAATGTGATACTGGATATTCAGAAAAGATAAAGGTTTGAATTTTGAACTTTTTAATTTTCCAACTTCGAACGAAATTGTTCATTCCACAACTTTAAGAAAATTCCAGCCAAAATTTAATCTTCATATGTTTCCCTAATAATGTTCAGTCCAAATAGATGAATTCCCAACCCAAAAAACAACTTCAATCAAAAAGTATAATTTTCCCCTAAAAAAGACTAATAGGGTCATCCACAAACATTTCTTTTGGCTCACAGTTGACTTTTTCATAAACTTTGACTCCAAAAAGGTTGAATGTGAAATGGAAGTTTAATTTTGTTCATGTAAGAATTCATCTTGGCTACCAGAATCAACTGTGACTTTAATAAACCTAATTGCCCCTTCAGTTCATCCAAACTTAAACGAGCAATCGCCTCAACTAAGAGCAGACGAGCCCCCAGGCCATACTGCATTTCCAAAAAAACCATCAAAAACTTCCTGGCTTCAATCATAAAAAACTTGTTGATATCTTTTAATAACATTTACTACACCGGAAGGTCTCACAGATCTGGTCTCACTAATTCGTTCTTCTGCCACCAGAAAAAGGAAATAAGGGACATAGACCAATATTGCTAGCCTGCCATCTGCTGAATATATTGGGAAAATTAATTATATCCCGCCTAGGGAATTTGATCGAATTAGACTTGCAGATCCCCCAATGCCAATACTATTTCAGAAGACGCAGGTCTTGTGCTGACAATATAAATAAACTTATTCGCGGACCGTCGATATAAGTTCACGATTAAAAATCCCATATTTTCTGAACGCGATCGATAGATTTAAAAAAACGAGGTTTTTTTTCAGAAATCCTCATTCGTTCATTAGACTTTCAGAACTTTACAAGAATTGGAGCATTCAGAATTGTGTGCATTTCTGAACACAAGCTCGGTATTTCTCCCGTATGAAGACAAACTTCAGGAGACAGATGCCCTCCTAAGTGTGTAACCTAACCAATAATAATTCGATTTGTTCCAGCTTCATTTGTGTCTTCCTTTTTCCTCTTATACTTTCCTTTACATGCCTGATGTTTGATGGTGGCTGTCGTTATGGATTAAAACACCACCTAATGACGAATGAGCTCTCTGTTTAGACACGATTTCAAATACGGAACATTTTCTCGCTCGATGTTAGTAGTTGGGTGGATACCCTGCCTATGGATAATACAAATTATAATGTAGCTTCGGATGACACTTTTATTAACGGACCGTGTGCTGCCGGAAAAATTTCGTGTTATGAATGGAGATAAGGGATGTGGAATGCCAGAGGTGTAAAAGATCTGAAGGAAAAGGAGTTGCGGGATACTATGCGCGTGGGGAAACGAGATATTCTGTGCGTATCAGAAACAGAGAAAAAAGGGTGAGAGAATAATAAGGTGGCGAATAGTCTCGAACTCTGGTCAGAAGTGGATGATAAATCCCGCGATAGCCAAAGTATCGGTCTAATCATGATTGAGAGAGCCAAACGTTGACACTTCTCTTTCATGTCACATTTACTAGGCAGTTTTTGTACCATTTTCCACCAGCTTATATACATTCTGGAATATTTGTTTATACTCTCTCCTTGTTACGGGTTTGAGAGTCTCGGCATAACCTTCTCGTTATTCCTTTGCACACCTTACCACTAACTCAGGGGTGAGGAGGACCTACAGTTTACGGTGGGTTCCGAATCACCAAAAGCAACAGCTACTTAATACTTGGAGAACTTAAAGAACTCTAGAGGTATCGGGCTGACGACTCTCCGTGGCTTGCCGAAGCTCTTTCAGAGTGCGAGGCGGGAATCGAACCCACAGCCAGACAGTAGCTTGGGTCCAAAGCTTCATGCCTCAGCCCCCACGACCAACTGACCACTCAGCTTATATACATTCAAAATCCTTCATAATTTTCAGTACGACGGAACTTGAATCGCACAAACCGGACCATTTTTACTAAAAAAAAGCAAAAGTAGCCTGATTTTCGCGGTTCAAACTTTGCTGTAAAGCTAATAACAATAAGGCATGAAATGTTAGAAAAATTGTTTGAAAATTTCGCGGAATGCAAGAAGTTGCTTTTTCGTAAAATCTATAGGTCGTAAACAATGCTTTTAAAAATTTAAACCGGTATCATATTCTAAAGGCAATAACGCTTTTTAGCGTAACGTCCGAGGTGACGTCATATTCTGATGTCAATAACAGTTTCTAGCATTACGGTACCAAAATACTTTTTGAGGATTAGGTCTCTACCCACAGAATCTCCCTACCTCCGTATAAGGAACTTCGTTCCGATAGTACATGATTATGGGGATGAAAAGGGGAAAGTAAATATGCACTGAGGTAGTCGGAATAAGGAATGCTGATGGTGGAATGGTATAGGATTTGGAAAGAGTTAAAGACTGTAAGAGGGATTTTTTCAAGAAGCCGTATGAAGGTAAAGCCACCGAGCATAACAACAGTGAAGCAGACACGCATACGTTAGACAATTCCAATGTAGATAACGGAAGCCGAATCCGTATCGACGACATTATTTCCGCAATTGAAAAACTAAAGAATTTTGAGGTTACTGGTGTAGATGGTATTACCTCTGAAATGCTCAAGTGCGGTGTCAGATATTACTTTGTGTGGCTGTGTGAATTCATGAATATGTGTGCTGTGAACAGCGAAGTTCCGAATGATTGGAGAAAGGCGATTCTTGTCCCGATCTGCAAAGGAAAAGGTGGTCAAGACGACTGTCCTAATTATAAAGTGACCAGCCTACTAAGTACTGTGGGCGAAATGTTCACCAAAACACTTATTGATGAAGTCATGGGAATAACAAAGGAAAGGATCTGGGAAGTTCAATGTGGATTCATGCCAGGGAGATCATGTGTGGATCAGATCTAGAAAGCGTAAACTTTCTGTGAGAAGAGGCTCGACGGACCGCACCGTAGCTCAGTTGAGAGAGCATTTGTCTGGATTACGGAAGGTCCTGGGTTCGGATCTCAAGGGAGAAAGGAAGTCGGTCTCTCTTCACAGGCAGTTGTTTTCAATTTCTTGATTCAAAAATGTCTATCTAGTCTGGATGACGTCAACATATTTCAAAGACCCGGTTAGGTAAATAGGGCAGTACAGCAGATTTCTAGTTTGCGGACGATAAACTAAATCTCCTATTAGGGAAGGATCTGCGGACTCCTCCATAGCTCAGTTGAAAGAGCATTCGTCTGGATAACGGAAGACCCTGGATTTGTACCCAGTGGAGCAGAGAAGGCGGTCCTTTCTCCACAGAAAGTTGTATTTGATTTCCCAATTTGAGTTTCAACAAAAAATATGAATCGGCACTCAAAAGAATCGAAGATCTAGAAGACAAAACGGATTCTCAAGAGAAAAGTAAAATTGTTGACTACAAGAGAAAATTCATCTGAAATAATGAATTAATTTTCGACAAAATAGATGCATTGTTATCCAAATAGATGAATTTCCAATTGATGATGAAGACTCCCATCGAGGAGATCAATGTTGTCAATTTTTAAAGAAAATGTATTTAATTTCCATCCAAAAACATTAATTTCCAGCAAGATAGTGGATCGTCAACTGGAAATTATAATAATGGAAGCATTAAAAAAAATTAAAAATGTTCAATTCGGAACAGTTTGAATTTTTCGATTTTTAATTTTTTCAATCTCAATTCTATTATTTAATTATATTTGGATTTCAAAGAATATTAATGTTGGAAACATACTCAATCTGAGTTAGTGAATAAAAATCAGAATTATTGCCCCAGTCATTTTTTTTACAGCCAAATTAAATTTTAATTGTAAAAAACAGGAGATTCTATTCTTGTTTGAAGGAATTCGATTTAGAGCTTACAGGAATCAAACTTTAATGTCGATATGACATTCATAAAACTAGAAAAAAATGACTACACTTTGAATTTATCCTACTTTTCCGTTTAGGATTTACTATTGCACCATGGATAATATTTACTTGCCTTATTATTTAACGAATTCCGGACATAAATCTCCGATAAACAAATGTTTGTTTCGTTCAAATAAAATTGTCTTTTATCTTTCTTGATGCACTGAATCCCACGGTTGCATTTTTCGATGAAAAGTGGATCAAAGCGTTGCACAATGAGAGTACAATTTTATTAAAATTCCACACGTAGGTATTTAAAACGAACTTTTCCACAAAATTCATTTATAGTACAGTCAGGTTATTCATGAAAATATGTTGTCTTGGGACAATTTAGACACAGAGTTTTTTTGGAATACTTGAAGGTTAGAGGTATAGTATACAAAATATTTTCAGGAGATAGAAAATAGAAATAGAATAAAAAATTAAATAGATATAGAAAATATCTTCATATTGAGCCGTCATCGAACCCTCTCCGACTAATTGATCAGGAGTTATCAATTTGTTATTTATTATTATTTACTTATTGTTAATTAGTATCGAGAAATATTTTTTTTGTTCCTAAGATTCAAAAATGGAGGGGTAGAAGGGAAAGTTTTTTTCTGAATAATATTATTTTTTTAACCCAATCTCTCAGTGAGTTGGCATTCGCCAAATTAATTTAGGTAGCGTGTAATTTTCAAGGACATTTAGGTCCAGTACTTGAAAAGAAATGTTTTGAACAATGATTTTCCTAAATATGTAAACTCATCAAGAAAATCTAGAAAAATCAAGTACGACCACGGACTCAAGTAGATTTCGATGATTTTTTTTCTGATGTCCTACGATCAAAATTACAGTACTACATAAAAAATGTATGTAGAAAATTTTTTAAGCAATATAATTTAACCGTTTATAGAATAACATTAATTTACGAGTAAGAAGGTAAACGATGCAATATCAGTTAGAATACAGTACCCAGTAGAATAAAAAAGTCCTAATCGATTTCAAAATTTGTTTAATTTTTCCAAAGTTAGAAATAAATAAATTCAAAGTCGGAAACCAGTAAAAATGTTTTTCGTGACACCCACCACAAAATTTCACGTTTTCATGCTTCTAAATGGTGCTTGAAAGACTTTATTTAACCAGACTGTGTGCGAACGATTTTTGCGCATTTAAAGATCGACAAATGTCTCTAAGGTAGAATAATTCATGACAAATATAAAAAATAATTCAGAGTGGACTCACAATAAGTGATGGTAAACTCAAGAAACTTTGAATGAAATTAAAAATGTCCAGGAAATCGAACCGCAGAAGAGTTGAAGTGATTTAAACGGAATTCAAAAAACACAATAAACAAATTTGCATAAAATTAAGTAATATATGAGTGAACAGGATTAGAGGCGAATGAAACCGAATTCTGGTCAATTGAGGATTGCTATAAAAAAAAGAATTAATTTAATTCAAGTAGGGCCCGCCCCTGAGATGCCATAGAATGCAGACGCGCATGAGGTACTTGGTGAGATTTCACGTGGTTTTAAACAAATGCTGCTGGCTAGAGAGGCTGAGCAGTTGAAAAAGAGTTGAGAGATGGTAAAAGCTGGCATGGAAACAATAGTCGATTGCGGGATTAGTGTGAAAACTAAGAAATAAGTGTGTTGAGTGTGGATGCTGAAAAGTTAAGAGGTTACAAAAGCCATGGAGAAAGCGGCAAAGGCGCAAGGTGAGGACGCGACGGGAGCGGCATTCGAGAATGCGGCAGAAATGTGAGACAAAACTGCCGTCCAAACTTGAAAGATACATAAGTGACATTGTCGCTTAGGTCGACTGTTTACATTGCCAGGCATGGAACAATGACCCTCAACCGCAATGTCACTTATGTATGTTTTTAGTTTGTACGGCAGAGAACCAAAGATGAAGGCAGGCTAGTTCGTAATAGAAGAGGTAGAACAAGAAAATTTGATCTGACGGAAGGTACGGGCGACAACAAAAAGAGACAGGGAAAGAAAAGGCACGAGAAAACAAGATGAGTACTAGCAGCTCATAGCGGTAATGAAAGTGATGTCAACGGATCAGGCGTAGAGACCATCGACATATAAACTGGACCGCTCATCTGGATGCGCGAACTCGAACGCAGTAAAAAGAAAAGGAGACAGTGCTCTATCCTTTGCGCGCAGTGACGGCGCTAGCCTTTCGTGGGACCCGTTTCATTATTCACACTTCCCGAAATCTATTTTTTCGGCAAATATTTCCCGAAACTTTCTCATGTAAGTTTAAGAAATTCTTTTTTCGGAAAAATATATTTAGCATTGTGTGGAGATGCACGTGTATGCTTGAACGTTTCTTCTTATATAGGATAATTATTATCATCCTGTTCATTCATATTACGTTATTATCTTTCCAGGGTTCGGAATTCGGAAATATTTCATAAAGTTTTTAAAATTAATGTTTCTAATTTTCTTATTAAGATCAAAATTTTTCATTAAGGCTTGCAAATTTGATCTAATCGTCAAATATTTGATGCATGCTGAATTTAATGGATTGAATAAATTCATCAATGTGAACTCTAATATTTATGACCTTAACTTCGTCCATGTTCTCTATTTCGTAGTTTTATTTTGAAACAAATATTATTTATTATATTTAATGCAGTACATAATATTATTAAGCACATAAAACCCATTTTTTTCGTTCTTCGGATTATTTGTATTGAAAAATTCAAACGAGCTTGGACCGTCAAAACCGAGGCTGAGTCCCCATTCAGGGTCCTGCTAACTACTCATACAGGCCTTAGCCAAAACCAAGAGCCAATCAGAAAAAGCAAGACGGAGAAAACCGAGGATGCATCCTATGTTCCTTCTTTTCTACACCAAAATGGATGAGCAGTGGACATGCGCGGTCCAGTTTATATGTCTATGGTAGAGACAGAGTAGGTAAGCGGTAATAAACAAAGTTGATAGAGGGAGAAAACGATCAAGAGAGTACAGTGGAAAATGGAAGTGGAGAGAAGAGAAATTGAGAAAATCCAATATGGCAACAGTACTAGCAGCACAGCGCATTCTACGGCAAACAGAATTGTGATTTCAGGGAGGGGGAATAGTGCGATAGCGAGTATGATTCGCTGTACCTACAGAGGACGAGCTGCCAAAACAATTAGGGAGAAACGATTTTACCCTCTCCTGGTTTGATGCCGAAGGAGAGAAAAAGGGAGAAAAAATGGCGGAATTGAAGTTAATGTTAGGAAATAAATTAAAGTGCGTGGTGAGGTAAAAAGTGGAGTGTGTAGAGGCCAGCTTGAAGGAGGAAGGGTTTGAACTAGAAGTCAAGAAAAACAGGTTACATTATAACAGGTTACAATAATAACCCAACCGGTATGAAGAAATGTCTAAAGAAGCTGGGGCAAATAATAGATGAATTGGAGAGATCTCTGGAAAAGTAATCACTGCAGGAGATATGAATGCAAGAAACATAACAGAACGAGAAGTAGTAGAATGTAGCGTAAAAGAGACAAATATAAAACTAAGGAATTCTGACAATAAATAAATCAGGAGGAAAGGTTTAGTGCAACTGGAATGGTGCGAGAGAAGAAAGATTCTTATCATGAATGATAGAAGCCAAGGAGACGAGAAGTGTAGAGCATTGCGAAGGCCTAGAGAGTGTTTCGAACTGGATAATAGTAAAAATGACGGGAGACAATAATGCACTGCATCTTATTGGTTTAAGGGTAGGAAGGTTACGGCACAAGCAGGATCAGATTGCCTAACAATAATAATATACAGGCTGGAGCTTAGACATATGAAGTCTAGACCAACAGTCTTTTTGATACACTGACGCTCCTGATTAGAGAGAGAAAGAACGAGTCGAGCGAGGTGTGATGTCTCGTTCTAACATTGTGACGTAGCTGGTCACGTGGTATACGCATAAGCTGAATGCGCTAAAAGTACGCTCGAGTGAGGTATACCACGTGATCAGCTACGTCGCCGTGTTAGAAGGAGACAGCACTTCTGGGTCGACTCGTTTCTCTCTAAGCAGGAGTGTCGGCGGATCAAGAAGACTGCTGGTCTAGACTTCATATGGCAATGGACTTGAGTGGACCGAGGAAATTAACTTTGAAGTAAAAGCTTTAGAATACCGGAGTGAAAATGGAGATATAACGAGATGGAAGGATTCGACAAAAGAGATTCATTAAACGGCGAAAGAGTCATGCATGCTTAGAAAGACAGGAGCAAGGAAAGTAGGCGTAGAAACTTGAAACACAGGAGAATACAGAGCATTGAGGAGAAACCTGTTCAAGCTACTACACAAGTTCAGGAAGCAACGAGACTAGACTAATAAAGTCGCATAATATACAAAGTCCGGGAGAGATGGGACAGAGTAAAGGAACGATTAGCAAATAGTTGTCTAGAATAAAAACAGAGGCAATTAGCTCTAAGTTGAACATCACAGAGTCGTGATATAATATGAATTGATACATGAGAAGGATGAAACTCGTATGCGGTATTATAGGGTGAGAAGAATTGCTAATCAACTTCGGGAAACTATTAGAAGGAATGGGCGAGGAAAAAGTGACAGAATCGGACGGGGAAGAAGCTGAAGAATTGGATGAGAAAGATAGCGTAGACGTAGAAAAGGCAAAGGAGAGTAACGATGATCTAAACGAACTGATAGGCAAGACGCAAATATATGATGCAATAAGGAATCTGGAGATAGGCAAGGCAGCAGGAGGAGACGAAATGACGGGGGCAGTTTCGAATAAGATCTCGAAAGAGGGTAAAAGGATGTTGTCTTTCATAATAAAGACCTTTCGAAAGAAAAGAAGTTGATGGATGTTAACAGGTTAGCATCGATATCAACCATCCATAAGAAGGGAAATGAAATCCGTATAAGCTATAGGCTACAGAATCTTCGTATCTATACTGGCAAGGAGGTTGAGCAAAAGACTGGAGGAAGAGAAAAATCAACGGAAGAACAAAACAGGCAGATTTCAAAAATGTCAGAAGAAATTTGTAAGAAGTCTTTGTGCCTAATTTTATTGTGGGTAATAGACTAAGAAAGAAGGGGAAAAAACTATATATGGCATTTTTTGACTCCAAGGCAGCTTTTCATTTGGTATACAGGAGAACTTTGTAGGATAAAATGAAGAGAATGGGCATAAATGGAAGATTTCTAGAAACGACGAAGGAAATACATAAGAAGACGTGGAATCAGGTAATAGGAAAATATGATCTCACTAAGAGATTCGAAAAAAAGAAAGGGGTTAATCAGGGCTGCCTACTCAGCTGCATCTTGTTTAATATCTATATCAACTACTTGCAAGGAGCACTCAGAAGGAAGGGTGAGGGCAGCTCAGTTTTGTGTTCTGGTGCTGTAATGAAGATTTTTTCTTTTTTACATGCGGACTTCACATTATTTACAGCAGAGGATACCAAAAAAATTGGCAAGAATGTTAAAAATACAGGAGTAGTAGTCGAAGACAAATATGATGCATATGTTGATAATACCAAGGTTTTAGCATTCAAAAACGGCCAAAGAAGGAAGGAAGAGAGTTGGAGGTATAGAAGCGATACATTCAAAAAGGTGTGTGAATCCGAGTACTTTGGATTCTGTTTTACCGCGAGGAACCAGTATAATGCACATGAATGTAAAGTTTCTGGCAGAACACAACAGCTAGTACACAAGGTTTGGGGTGAAACTAGAATAACTGGAGTATCATAATAAAATGGGGGAGTCTTTCTTATGGACTCAACGGTAAATATAGCAAGATGGCAGTAAAGACTTGGGACTGGTAAAGAAGAGAATGTATTGAGCAAATGCAAATACGTAGAAGCAAGTTTCGACCTGGCGAGAAGCACTTCATATTATGTCTGAAAAATGGGAGCTGGAGTCAGAAGTGTAGATTCAAAGGCAAGAAGGAGTGCATCTTTCCTCGTGAAACTAAGTTAGATGGTAGAGGAAAGGTGGCCGAGGAGATACCAGAAAGAAGAAATTATAAACATCAAAAACAACTACTCGACGAGTTGGGAAAAAATTCTGAAGCGGGTATTGAAGGGAGTTGGTGAAGGTGAGATCATCAATCAGATTTGGAAAGGCAAGACACAGAAAGAACTTGAGGAAAGGCCAAATAATTCTAGATGAATCTTAGGGAAGGTTGAATGATTTAAACAAACTGAAACAACTAGTTGAATTGAAAGGATCTCAGAGGATTTAGTGTAAATTTGAAAAACTTCAATAGGATTACAAAGAATCAAAGGAAATCCAGAATAAATAAATAAGAATTCTGAGAAGATTCCGGAGGGATTCAGACAAATTTGAACGTATCGAACAACAAAGAATTGGAGGGAATCGCAGTTAAGTGTATTATCTGTGACAGCACGGCAGCTGGTAACCAAAGACAGCCTGACAGCTGGTGCTCCGAAATCTGTTTTGTTTGAGGTTCGCGAATTCCTTTTTTTTAAGTAAATAATTAGGAATTCGAATAGTTCTCATCTACAATCTCTTAATAGTGAGAATCTGTGTACTCTGTCAGACATCGTACAAGTAGCCAAGATCGCATCACCAAATCTGCTGCCTGTCTGAGAAATAACTAGTTGAATTCAAAGAATCTCGAAGGATTTAGTGTAATAAAAAAAAAACTTCAATAGGATTACAAAGAATTAAAAAGAATCCAGCACCGATAAATAGGAATTTCGAGGAGACTTCGAAGGGATTCAAACAAATTGGAACTTATCAAACAACAAAGGATCCGAAGGAATGGCAGGAATAATGATTGACGATCATTTCGAGTGAATTTCAAATAAATTCAAAGGAAATTGAAACAAGTTAAGAATCCACAAAAGCAGGATCAGAAGAAGGAAAATGGAAATAAGCATTCTCTTTATCTTAGGCTGAACATGACGCAAAGCTGATAAAACTGATATATTAAATAAGAAATTCGATCAGTTGATCTTATCTGATTGATATCAAATTTTATCAAGGATTTGCTGAATCGACGTCGTAATTCAACTTTTCAAACGGCTTTCTAACCTTCCTAGTCTGAGAATCAGAAATACGATTTGATGTTTTATTTCCCAGCGTGTATGCATATTCGTCTTTGTCCCTTTCTATTTAGGTCGAGTTTCCTTCCGAGCTTTAGAAAGTAAAGGAACCGGAAGAGAAGTGAGTCTAGGACGCTAATAGCTAGAAGGCTTGAGCTTTTATTTACCTGAGGCTCTCGTGAGGTTTTCTCCGGTGGCTGTAGAGTGAAAAGAGAGCTAGTCAATAGTCAGCTCCTGATGTAAAGGAAGAAGAAAAACTTCTTTATCGGTCGAATCTGCACAAAGAGTATATATTCTCAGACATTTCAAAAGTGCAAAAAGGTTTTTTTTAGACCAGAGAAGGAGCGGACGCAAAGTAACCTGTTTAATACAATAAGATAACAGTTTTATTAGCTCTGCATCATTTTTAGAAAGAGATACATAATGAACAACCATGCGTTTATTGAGATTCCTATTTTATTAGATTCTAACTTATTATTTACAATGAGTATATTCAAGTTCAAATAAATTCTTGTGGAAGAGTCAGTTTGCTTCAGTTCTTTGTTTTCAGATTTGTTACAATATTTTTCGATTCTTTTAGGAATCTCCTGGAATTCTGATCAATGGATCCTAAATCCTCTCGAATTTCTTAGAATTCTATTAAAGTTTTAATAATTTAACCTGAATTCTTTAAAATTTCTCTAATTTCTCCTCTTGAATCTTTGATATTAAATCTAATTTTTCTGAAGGGCTACATCCCTTCGTTGAGTTTCTTCCATCCACCATTGATTCTTTTGAGTCCCTTTGCATTTTTTGGTGTTTACCGGATTGTTCAATTTTCTGCTATTCAGTTGGTTCCAATTCATTGGAATTAAACTAAAGTTTTTGCAAATTGTCAATGTGTTTCAATTTTTACATTCTCATCATTATGAGAAGGTATTACATTTGTGTAAAATTTGACTCCCCTCCCCCCGGTTTTTTCAATTGGTCCCGGTGTTTGGTTGCCTTTTCCCCC
>WSXT02080199.1:0-12031 GCA_011762715.2 Neuroterus valhalla
AACTTTAGATTAGAAATCCCGAATGGAGAGGTTTTCAAATGTATCAGAATTTTCAGCTCAAAGTTTAAAATTAGACAATAATTACGCATTCTAAGTCTTTCAATTTGAAATTAAATAAGTTTTATTCAGTATCTGTCAAATATGAACTTTCCTGAATTAACCTCTGAATTAGAACATTTAAAAAAAAAACTTCATTCAAAAACGTTCAAAATTGTATAACCTCACACAAGGGGAGAGAATAAATCACATTAAATAAAATAAAATTGAAAATTTTAAATATGATTTGGATCAAAAATCACATATTTTAAATTCCTAAATATCATTTTCAAATTATACTCCCTTTAAAAATGTTCAATTTTAAAATCAGAGATTGATAAACTTGTAAATCATCCATTTTCCAACTCTTTCATATAGAAGATATTTAATTTGAAATCCTCCCGAGTTGAAATTATTCAACTGAAAGAAACTGTAGCATGGAATTTTGAATATTTAACCTGAAACTATTTAATTCGAAACATTGCAAAGTCATAAGCATAGTGTTATTGTTTTATGCAAAGAGCCAACTTTAGATTTGTAGGATATTTGATTGTTGAATTTTACAAGAAAAGCGTAAAATATAACTGCCCTGAAAGCGAGGTTACGAGAATTTTCTCGTCTGTCTTTGATTTTAAAGTATCAGAATGAAATTCAAATATTTTAGTCAAACTGCCACAGTGATTACTGGTATTTTTATGTCCACTGATTAATGCGGTAATTTTCAACCACTTTTTATTAGTGTATGCCATGAAATACATTTTTTCATCAATTTTCTTATGACATAAAACTTTATGAACACTTTGAACAAATCATCGAACAATAAATATTAAATATTTATCAGGTATAATAAATGATTTCAAACTTTGATCATTTTCGCGACTTCTCAAAATTAATAAGCATTTTAATTAGTCTCCATTTTTAAAGATATAGTAAATTAGATTTTAATAAAGAATAGTTTATAAAAATAACGAACAATAATATTTTATGACCTAGCATTCAAATTGCTTCAACGGTTTTTTATAATTTTGAACCTTTTTCGATTGATGCAGCTTCTTTCATCGCATCATCTAATATCTGTTTTCGTTTGAATTTCTAACCCTTCTAACCATTGAATTTATTCTTCTCTTCTCTAATTTTCTTCTCGTGATCTTTATCTTGCTTTTTATTTCCAGCCCTTTTTTGGAAGCTGAATATGACATTCTCACTCCTTGTAATAAATTTTTATCAATAACAAACTCGTGTTACGGTTTCGCCATTACACGAATGGCATCACATATGACACGCTGAGCAACCAGAGAATTTTCTTTCATGATTTTCAACCAAGCATTTTTTATCCGCTGAGAAACCTCGTCCTAATGCTGCATTCCCATGAGATAAAATCATAACTTTTTTTATCAAGTCAAATGAATTCATATAATTTTGCATGTCATTTAGCTTCAAGAGTTTGTACCAAAATTGTCAAGTCTCATTTTGTATGTTTTATGTTTACAAGTACATGCGAAAAGTTGTTCCTTTTTTATGTATACCCAACAGATGGAACTTTTTGCAAGAAAGTGGAAATTCATAACTTTCACATGCACTGCAAAGAAGTGAAAATCCGTTACTTGTACATGTACTGAGAATCCCAGGTTTTCCCAGTTTTCCAGGTGCGGTAGACACCCTGAGTCAAAACACTTTCAGATTGATGGAACTTTACTTTCTCGTGGATGAAGAATTTATATTTTTCTTTTTGTTTTTATGCTGAAACCTCTTCTCTTCGGAAACTACGCTTATTGGTCTCGCTGCTTTCATAACAATTAAATTTCTGTTTTGAGAAAAAATAGTTTTATTGATAATTGAGATACTTACATGATTTAATTTTACTAATAATAAAAAACTATTTTTGGACACTAATTCAAAATTATCTAGCGAATTGGCGGCCATCTCTCTTCCCACCTTGATGGAAAATTTTCTTTCGATGCATTGTTCTTTCTCCGCTAGGGTTGTTCGCGTTTTTAAAGTATCCGTAACCACCTCCTCCCAGCTTTTTCCTTGGCCGAGCGTTTTTACTTATTCCCACTTCTGTGTCAAATTTTGTTAAAGAAAACATAATAATTTCATAATTAAGAGCTCAAAGTGTAACATTTTTTGAGTTAAGATTAGAATCCTCCACAATCTAAGTGTTTGAATACGAAAATCAAACAATTAATCCAACAATAATCAAACTATTTTAAAAGGAAAAATTACAAGTCTTTAATATTACCAATTTGGAATCAAGGCATTTACAATTGAACAATTTCTAAATTGGAATAATAAATAATCTCAAGTCAGACTGTCAATGATTACACAGGTTGAAATTATAAAGTACCAATTGGACAATTCGAATTTAGAAAATATATCAACAGATTCAATGAATTTTCCAAGCGATTTCACCCGATTTTAGGTTATTCTACAGCAAATCAAAAAACCATAAAGTATGTAATTAAATATCAAGGGAATCAAAGCAATTTTCCAGAATTTCAAAAAATTCATGGAGGCATTAAAAATTATGAAAGACTTCAGACTTCCTCAGAAAATTTAAGAATTTGAATCGATATACATCACTTCCAAAAGGATTGCAAGAAACTTTAGAATACTTTTGAAGCATTTTACATATTTTCTAAAAATCTTATATGCTTTAGGAATATTTTAAGTGATTTCCAAAAATTTATTGAGATTTCATGGCTTATTTTTTCAAAATTTGAAGGTGTTCTACTGGACTTCCATTCTAAACATTTTACTGAAAGTGACAAGTTTTAACACGAAAATGAACTAAAATTGACCAAAAATTACAAATTATAATTGCTAATGTAACATACATTCTTTTGAATTCAAAAGAATTCAATGAAATTTATGAGAATGCTAGGTGAATTTTAATGAATTTTCATTAGAATCCAGGATTGATTCAAAACAATCCACATTAAATTCGAATGAATTTTTGCAAAGTTCATGAAATACCATTGATTCCAGTAAAATTGTACTGAATTAAGATGAATTAGACGGGATTCAATATATTTCATAAAATAAGGGTGAAAAGAATTCAGGGTCATTTCAACCGAATTTGGGTGGAAAACTCCCAATAAATTGCATGGGATCCAAATGGATTTTAAATAACTTGAGAAAAACTCGATGAAATCCATGTATAAAATTCAAGGAGAAAAACAATCGAATGAAATGGAAATAATTGAAAAATATTGTAAAAATTTATTGACATTATTTAATTTCGAGAGTGTGTAAAAAAACTGGAGGGAATTCAAAAGAATCGGATAAAATCCTTGAGAATCCAACGTGAGTTTGAAAAACTCCAAGGTGAATTAAAAAAAAAAACATTTAAAACCTCATTGAATTTAGTAGAATTGAATGAATTTAGGAGGATTCAAAAAATTAGAGAGCATTTTGAAGAATAAAACAAAAATAAGGCTATATATTAATACGAATGGAGAGTGAATCCCACCTAAATTCAAATTGAAATCAGAAATATTTTGAGAAATTTCAAACGAATCTCCAGTGTAACTGACAAAACACTACAGATCAACACTTGAAACATTTATCATTTCTTTCTAGGATGCTTTCCTGAAAACAGAAGACAGATGCAGAATTAATTTAAAAAGGATACTCAAATCGACTGCAGGTGGGACAGTGAACCCAAACGATTTAGCAACAGCAGTCAAATCTAAAGTCTCGACGTCGAAAATCTGTTTGAGATGATGTGAGTCATATGCCCTCACATAAGCCTTGAACGCTTCCTTCGCAGACATGTTCAAATAGTAGTTCTTCGAAACTAGTTTCTCTAACTGAAACACACAGTTAAAAATTAGTTAAAGTAGGCGGCATATGCGCCTACAAGAAAGGGTTTCATAGACTTTCAAAATAAAATGCATTATCTCAAATCTTTGAATAAAGTATTTCAATCAAAATTATTATGACAACTTAATAATTTTAATAGTGAGTTAATTAGGAACCGATCTATTTAGATTATACCATTCTTTAAATAAAGAAGGTGAGTGATAATGGAACCAATAATTGAGGAACTAAACTTCTTAAACTTTTCCTGTACTTCCAAATGTTAATCATAAATCTGGAGAAAAATATAATTTTCTCGTACCTAAGCTTCTTATTTGAACCATTTCTGGTACCTATTAAAAAAACAGCAAATTAATGCAGAAAAACTTGTATACCTGGAGTTGGATATTTTTCACTTTGTTCCAGGAGAATTCAAACTCGTTGACGGGGACTCGAGCTTGTTTAAGATAACGAAGGAAACCAAGTTCTTCAGGTCGCAAAATTAGTAAGGCGTGACCACTACTGCCCTCACCACGAGCTGTTCTTCCGACTCGATGAATATATTCCTGAAATTATTAAATTTTTTCTAGGGCCAATATATAATAACTGATGACTAGGGCTGAGCAAAGCAATACAAAAAATTTCCAATTCGAATGGGGGCCCAAAAGTTGTAGTTTGGTCCGAAGGTTTCCCACAAAAAGTTTCGAATAAAAAAAACATTATTTTTAAAAACGTTATTTTGGTATACGGAATAAATTTCTCAAAAGATAAGAAAGTTAGCAAGATTATAAAAATTAATATTCACAACTATAATTATTCTCCAAAAACTGTTTAGCAATAAATAAATCCAAATTCGTCGTAAGTTGTCACATGAGTTCAGTATTCAATATGAAAATATAAAACCTATCAAATCTGATTATTTGTTGCACTTCCAAAAGCCAAGAGCTTGAATTTAAGCCATGCCTGAAGAGAAACGCACTCAAAGAAATCTTCCCATTGACCCATCCCTGAGGGAAATCGAAATAAAAGAAAAACTGCCAGCATTTGGGATCTGCGAAAACGAATGTCCTCATTTTTCTCATTTTTTGAGCATTAATATAGAAGAAAAAGAGAACATGAAAGTCAATTTCATTCCTCATCGCAATTCTGCATACTAATTTTCAATTTAAACGATTCCCGAGGAAAATCAAACTTACACAAAAGCTTTCAGTATAGAAGTCCAAAAAGCCAAATTTATTCCTTTTTCTTAGTTTTTAACCACTGAATAAAAAAAAAACAAAATAAGAGAAAAGCGGATGAAAATATTTTTACCTAAGTACACTTCAGCTGATTAACATCTATATCGAATTTCATCGCTCTAACCTAAATATTGTAGCAGTTAAGAGTGGCCAAATGTCTCCGATTGGACTTAAACATTGGCAAATTTTAGGCCCATTGGACGATTGTTTACAGTAGAAATATTTGACAATGGGACAAATACTGGCCAAGGGAGAGTAAGTTAAATCTTTTGCTTTGATGTAGATGTTATCGTTAATACCTGACATCAGTTACTTCGAAGTAACCAAGTCCTTTGGTGAAAACCCGAATATTTTTTCAATCTCATCTTGTTTCGTGTCCCAATCGTACTTTGAAAAAGTATCAGTTAAAACTGGATTCACAAAAGTCATAAAAGAGTGATTGGTCACATCTCGAATCCCTTTTCCCAGCCCCCCCCCTCTCTCTGAGAAAATACGTTTCAATGACTGAAATATTTCTCTAAAGAGTGTCTGGAAAAAGGTTTCGGGATGTGACCCATCACTTTTCTGTGACTAGTCACTAGTACGTGTTTTTTTTTGGAAGGGCAAGCTGAAAAAGTATTCTTGCAAAAGCACAATTGGGGCACGAAATAATATCAGATTGAAAACCTACTCTAATTAACTACTTAACTAATTAATTCTTTTTAACTACTCTAATGAGCATATAAAAATTATAAAAAATTTTAAATAAGTAAATTTTTTAAGCTCAAATATTTATTTTCGAAAATCGAAGAGAAGAACTTTTTTATCGACTGAAGCCAAGTATAGTCGAGGAAGAATATTTTCATCCTTTTACATATATAAGTAATTCAACCAAAGCTAATAAAAGAGCAGAAATGTTGAAATTTGTGTTTTTAGACCCCTATGCTGGAAGTTCTTATTCTCGTCCGATCCAATTAAAGCGCTTGGCATGTACAATTGCGATACGCATCAAAATAAACAACGTGTCAAACTGATTTTTTATATAAGTGGTCAGAAAAAAAAGATAAAGAAATTTGATTTTTAGACCCCGGAGCTAAAAGCTTCTTTTCAACCCCATTTCGATCATCGAATTACGACATGGAATAAAATTTCGGGGTTGCCACAAATGACCCATCCGAAATTTCCCTGATTTTTCCCTGATTTCAGAAAAACTTCCCTGATTTTTTCCCATACATTTTCCATAAAAAACATCAATTTTACATATTTCTGAGATTCATTTTTACCAACATCTGATCCTAAAAATGTATGAAAATGTTATGAATTTCTTACGTATCTGTGCGATTTATGGTTTTGAGGATTGATTACACTGGCACACAAAAAAAAAGTTTTTTGTACACCAGACGCGACCTATCTACAGGCATGTTTTTTGACCCGCTGAATCCTAATTTCAAGTCAGTTTATTACAAATAAAAATAATTTGTGGATCTAGGACAAGCATAATTCCCATGTATTCATAACCGTTGAATACTAATTTCAAGTGTACTCAGATAGTAAGCCGCTTAGAATCTAAGAAAATTGTGAAAACCCCATGAAAATGGTCAAGAACCCATAAAATGGCAAAAATCGCAAAAAATTGGGATTATCTTGATGAAAAAAATGTTGTGGACTCGGATCGGAGGAGATTTTCATGTAATTCAATCTGCTTAGCCCGAATCTGTCATGTATTTGGCCCATATTCCCTCAAACACTAAAAAAAAATCGAAACGTACTTCTTGCATCCTTCGAGCATTTAAAGTGACTCCAAAAAAATGTCTCCACAGCGTAGATTTAATCTAACAAAATTTTCGCAGCTCCTTTTTTCCCTGATATTGATGAGATTTCCCTGAATTTTTCATGATCGAAAAATTTCCCTGATATTTCCCTGATATGCTACAAACTTTTCATAATTTAAAAAAATCGATAAGTTATTTTATAATTATTCATCATTATATTATTTATTATTTTATTGAAATAATTATATTTTATATCATTATATTTTTGGAATATAATTCTTCATTCTTACTGAAAGTGTAGAAAAAGATCTTGAAAAGGTAGTGTATTTACAGGAAAGAAACAAGAACACTATGTAAATTAATGCCACATATTTGTGAGTAAAAATGATCAATTTTGAAGTGATAATATCCGAGCTGCTATAGAAAATTGACTTGTAATTCAGCATCGTTGCAGGAGGCCGTTAGTTTGATGGGAAACAGACTCATTGAATATAGTTGAATATTTTTCATCATAGCTCAATCGAAAATTCGACTTTCGATGCATGTGGAGCGGGTCGAAAATCGAGTTTTCGACCCTAGGGACGAAAGTGGCAGATCAATGCAAATGGCCGTGTTCTGTGTACATTGATCTATCACTTTCTTTCCTCTGGTATAAAACTCGATTCTCGACTCGCTTCACATGCATCTCCAATCGAATTTTCGATTATCAGTATGATGAAAAATTGTATGCGCAACTCGGGGCGAAGCAACGATTTCACTCGTGTGTATCTGCCCTCGCTTCGCTCGGGCAGATAACTCACACTCGTGAAATCGTTGCTTTTCGCCCCTTGTTGCGCAATATACTATTAAATGCCTAATAGTGTGCAAACATTTCGACACAGAAAGAAAGAAGTCAAATTACTTTCAACTTTCGTTCAATTATACTAAACCTAACCATGATTTTGCCGCTTCAATGAAAACTTCAATAATCATAATTAATTCAATTTATAGATAGGACGATCTGTTATAAAAATGTTTAAGTACATACACGCTTTTTCACAAGCAGAAAGCCATAAAAATACTTATGACTTTCTGACAGTCAAAAACTGTTTCTTGTGCATTCTTATTGAGATAAGTAGAGGTTAGGTCTAAAAAATTTGGTTTTGGTATGGATGATCAAGTCAGAAATGTTATTTTTTTTAAAAGAAATTTAACATGTTATTTACAATTAGGAGCTCATTATATGTCAATTACTTGTCTTTTATAAGAACGTATTAGAAACATTTTTCCAGACATTATGATCCCAGAAGTGCCTTATAATCACCCCAAATTTACTATTTTGAAAAAAACTTCCTTACCTTTGGATCATCAGGTGGATCAAACTGCACTATCCAATCAACGTCTGGAATATCGAGACCTCTTGCAGCCACGTCTGTACAGAGGAGAATGCCTGACGAGGCATTGCAAAATTGGAAAAAGGTAGTTGTTCGCTTAGTTTGCTTTTGCTTTCCCTGAAAAATAAGAAATGGATCAAACACTAATTTGAAACAAAATTTGAGCATGATCTATTATACATTCTCATAACAGAGACAATATTATTAATTATTTACGTGTATGCTCAGCACTGGTAAATCAATGTAATTCAAAAGCTCGTGATGGTATTTAACAGACATGCAGGAACTGAAGAACACCATAACTTTCTTGTTTTTGTTTTTACAAAGAAAGGTGAACAAAAGGAGAAATCGTTTATCGCTCGGAGCCATAACGTATCCCTGTTCTAAACCATCAACAGTTGCTTCATCCTTTTCATCATCTACACCAACGTAAATTGGCTCTGCTTTTAGTGCCAAACTAGTCAGTGCTTCTGTCTTTTTCGTCTGAGTTGCACTAAACAACATTGTAAGTCTCTTTTCTGAAACAAGAATTGAGTTTAACAGTAAGTTACGAATATAATTGCGCAAAAGAAATAATAGGCTCTGAAGATTAAAAAAAAAAATAAACTAACTCGGCAAAAGATTAATGATTTGCTTCATTTCTTCTTCAAACCCAATGTCGAGAATACGATCAGCTTCGTCTATTATCAAACACTGCAAATTCTTGTATATGAAGCCTGCAGTATTTTGAAGATGATCCAACAACCTTCCAGGGGTTGCAACAATAATATTAAGTCCTTTTGCGAGCTTCTGAGCTTCTGTTTTTCGATCTGTGCCTCCTATTAATAAACCGTAGGTGTGATAATGATACTTCATTAATTCCTTCAAAACTCCGAAGGTCTGCATGGCCAACTCACGAGTTGGAGATATTATAATACATCCAGTTCCTAATTTAAGATTAAAATTTCATTTTACTTCACGACGAATTTTTTTTTTGTAATAGAAAAGAGAATTTGATTCACCATTTCTAGGCATGAACTTCACTTCATGTATTAGGTTTATCGCGGGTATGAGGAAGGCTAGAGTTTTTCCAGACCCGGTTTTTGCTGCTCCGACAAGATCTCTACCTTCGAGTAAGGGTGGAATAGCACGAGCTTGTATTTCTGTCATATTCGTAAAACCCATGTCCTCTATTCCTTTTAATGTGCTTTCACATATTTTATCTTTGAGAGATGAAAAGGCTGGATTCTTTATAACCTCAAGGCCAATAGAGCACCCCGGCACTGTGAGTAAAACATTAATTATTAAGTATAGTGCAATTTTCGGTAAATTGGAGCAAGTAAATTTAAAGTATTCACAATTGATCTCGCTTTTGTCCGTTTGCTCATCAGAAAGCTCATCATCTTCTGAATCATTTTCCTCTTCTTTTGCAATTTCCTTATTTTCTGCAAGGGATTTCTTTTCCTCTGTATGAGACTCATCATCTTCTTTTTCTTTTTCAGACCCTGGTTTTTTTACCTTCTTTTTCTCTATGAAAAAATTACATACTTTATTTTAGTAAATATATTAATAAATACATTATCAGCACGATAAAACTTTATAAAATTTTACTTTTAACACGTTCACCATCTTCCAATTTTCGTTTGACTCCAAGTTTGTTGACTTCAGCAGCTTCAGTTTCGTTATCATTATTTGTGTCTTGTTCTACTTCTGTAAGATACGAATTAAATATTTTTCATTCATTCTTTATAGAAAGCGTGAAGTATGAAACATCATCGCTTCCGTGACTTTTGTGTGTACAACTATTATAAAAAAAACGTTATTAAACCCTGAACACCGTTCCTATTTCTATTTACAAAGTTAACCTCCAAAACTTACCAATCTTTCTCTTTTCTTCTCGTTGCTTGAGGAACATCAACTTAGTTTTCTCCCTCTTCCTAATTTTTCGAAGCAACACTTTATCGGGTATAGACATTCTTGCACTATTACTGACAATTAATCAAAATCATTACTTTCTTGCGCCAATAAACAGAACAAACACGTGCTCTCAACAGGACTGACTGCACTGCAGGCAACTGCAGGACAACATGGACAAATGGTAGACATTTTAGACGATAGGTAGCGCTCCAATGAAAAATGCACGGAGATTTGAATATTATTTGAATGGAATTATAATTTATGCAATTTAAATAACATTCGGAATGAACATATTTAATTTCATTTGAATTATTTTAGCATAAATAAGCCTAATAAATATTCATTTGAATAGCTTCTGCAGTATTTCGTATTTCCTAGCGTTGAAAAAATTGGTGAAACCTAACCTAACTCAGGGTACCTAACTGTTGACAGATGAAAACAAATGACTGACCAAAAGCACTGCAGGGCCCAGGGAGTGATCACACTTTCACACTCAGTGATGGGTGATTCCTGCAGTAGTTTTCAAGTTTTTTGGTCAATCCCATGGAGAATAGTCTATTCTCCATGGTCAATCCGTAGCTAGTTATTTATTATTGCTTTTGTTCCTTGCAAATGTGTGCATTTCATTCCTTTTGTTTTATTGATTTATATTTTCGGGAATAAAATAATTGGAATAACAATGGATAATGATGTATTCACAAGAGACTTAGAATTGGAAAGTTGTAACCAAACTCTAACTTTGCATCAACAAATAATTGGCGATGTTAATTGCGTTGTTTGGGATGCTGCCATTGTTTTAGCGAAGTATCTCGACTCTTCTTGTAAAGATATTAATTGGTTGAATGGAAAAAAAGTTTTGGAACTTGGAGCAGGTATCGGATGTGTTGGAATGACTGCCGCTTGTTTTGGGTAATCGAAGTCAACATTACGAACAAACAAAACTTTTTTTTTCAAGTATATTTAAATCGTCAAAAGTGGAAACATCTTAATAAACTCTCATATAATTATTACTTGCAATTAATTACAAGGTGCATCCCCAAAACTAGGCACGTCCCGTTGTCAAAAAGTTAATAATATTATAGCCGTGTTTTTAACTTCAACTGGATTATAATTGATTCATAAAATTTTTCAATTTATGCGTGAATTACTTTATTATCAAAATACGATTTCGTAAAGTTTCAAAATTGCGGTTGACTTCAGAATTGAAAACGGACAAATTCTTGATTAAATTCCGAACTCAAAGTTAAAAGATTGCTAATGGTGATAATTTTTTTTACTAAAAATTAGAAGAACTCCTGATCAAAAAATACATCTGTTATTTTCTAAATAAATTGCCTCTTTTGTATTATGTGCAATTTGTTTTACTATTATTATATTATAATTCTGTTCTGGCCCCCTATCTGTCCCTTTTAACTTTTTGGAGTCAATATTTCCAAGTAAATCGAGAAATTTATACTACGTTCCCTCTTTCGAATTTAATAATTCAATGAAACCAATAAATATTAATAACTTACATTATTTGATTGTTGGGAATACAATGGGAATTCCGCATTGATGGTTCCTTTTGTAATAGGAGAATAAAAGTTTTTTTTTACAACACAAAAGTATAAATTTACAGAGCCGATGTCCTAATGACTGACCTAGAAAACGCCATGCCAATGCTGGATAAAAACGCGAAATTGAATCAAAACCACTGGAAGAAATCGAACGGATCTGTAGAGACACAAGTGCTCGAATGGGGAAAAGATTTGCCAAATGGTTTCACACCTGAGCTTGTACTTTTAAGTGATTGCGTTTACTACGAAGAGGTAAAATTCTGTTCAATATATTCAAATCGTTATCCATCAGAGTCAATGGCGAACGCAGGGGGGTTTTTGTAAATCTGAACATTGAATTCATACGTTTCAACGACGACCTGGTGCCAAATTTTTTTTTG
>WSXT02080210.1:0-12031 GCA_011762715.2 Neuroterus valhalla
GGTATAGCTAAATTCCAAGCACTGACCGTAGTATCTTATTTCAGATGTTTTTTATGTTAGGTACTGAAACCAGTGATGGGGAATACATAGTTCCTTTACGCTAGTTACTCTTTTTGGGTAATCATAGTTATAGAAAATTTATCTAATAAGTAACGAATTGATAACGGGGTACATTTTCTTCAATAACAGAAACTATAAAAATATTTACTTTTTTATTACTTATGAAATGACGATTATCGCTCTGTTATAAGAAAATCGATTCCATTAAGATAACTACCCCAATATAGAAGAAATTTAATGTTTTCCGATAACAAATGCATGATTTCAGGCATGATTTCCTCTTTAATCCCTAGGGAGGGGAAAGTGACGTCAGAGATGAATAGTGAAAGTTATACATCTATGAGCTACTATATATAACTAATCAAATTATCGTAAGTCACTGAATATTTCCAGGATTTTTCAAATTGAAGCTTGCGTTATTTATCTTAAGCTACTATCAATTAGCTGTGAGATTATTATAAATTACAGGAAATTTTTCAAATTGAATTTTGGGTAGTTTACATAAGTTGTGGAATTACCATCTATACCTGAAAATTTCCGGAAATTAAAAACAAAATTTTCTTTTGATTTTGGGTGATTTATCTGAAGTTACCATAAATTTCCTATGAGAATACTATAAACTATCTAAATTCACGCATTTTCACGCAATTGTATTATTTTTCACATTCTCATCTAAATGAAAAGGTATGGGTTTTATGTGGGAATCGACTTTTGCGGAATTTAGGAAATCTCCACGTTTTGAGACCCCCTGAGTCAGAAAAAATGGTTTTTACGAAAGTGTCTGTCTGTCTGTCGTCGTCGTCGTCGTCGTCGTTGTTGTCGTCGTCGTCGTCGTCGCCGTCGTCGTCGCTGTCGTCGTCGTCGTCGTCGTCGCTGTCGTCGTCGTCGTCGTCGTCGTCGTCGTCGTCGTCCGTATAATCCAGAACTTTTGGAAGACTAATCGGATTGGATTGCTTTTTGACACACAGTTTGAGGGACTTCTTTTTCCATGAGTCAAAAATTGTAAGTACAATTTCTTGTAGCACGTGAAAAGTGAAACAATTTATCGAAATGATTTTTTTTGATAAAAACAAAATTGTCAGAGGTTTTGGTATTTTCAAAATTCCAAAATATAGAAGAAAATAAGAATTTTCAGCCAAATAACGCAAGATGAAAAAGAAATTCAGAGAGAAACATTTTTCTTCTTTGAGCTCTACGAGATCGTGAATGCAACTTTTTAAATTTTTCGAAAAATCGAAAATTCCAATTTTGATCGCAGAAAAAATATTGAAAATAATCTGCCCGCTGCAAGGGCACATTCTCATCACGCGCTTCGCTCGCAAGTTTGAGCGCGCCTAGGGCGTGCGTCTTTCGGATCTCGCGCTTCGCGCTCGGTTATGAATTTACCTCGCGCTACGCGCTCGGCCTTTGTACCTCCCTACAGTTTTATATATAGCTTGTGAAACTCAAAAGCGACATTTCGACTACTTTAATTTGATGAATGTTAATTCTCTTTTGTTGAAGCTTCTCCGGATTTAAAGAATACATTCTCATCGCGTGTCTCGTGCTGCGCACTCGATCAAGTTTGTCCAAAGCGCTAGAGAAGTTTTGTTGCCTAATTTTTTCCACATGTGTAGTTTTTCTAGAAATTGAATTCTTGAATTTTTACTTTCATTTTTTACGATTAGTCTTTTTTTCAAAACTTTTATTATTTCATTTTTATAGTTATTCTTCCTGATCGAAATGAATTCATTTTATGTCTTTTTATAAATGAAGCAAAAACTACTTGTCCTATCAAATAGTTAATTTTACCAAATTCGTAGATCTTTTTGTAGTTCACAAGTTTAGTTCATTCATATTTTCCCGTAGCTTGCATAGTTTGACCAAAAAATGAATCTCTCCATTTTTCATTATTTTTGGTGAAATCAAAATTAAAATTTTCTTTTTTCCGATGAACTCGAAAAGTTGTAAAGATCGTCCTGGAGGGCTTCTAAAAAGAAACATTTTTATTCATAAATTTTTTTTTCATATCTTGCGTTGTTCGGCTGAAAATTCTCATTTTCGTTTATATTTTCGAATTTTGAAAATGCCACAACTCTGACAACTTTTTTACATGAAAAAAAACATGAGGATGAATTGTTATACTTTTTACCTACTACAAGAAACCGTAATCACAATTTTTGAGGCTTGAAAAAAAAGTCCGAAAAAAGGATCGAAATGCTCGCCATCTTCCATTTTTTATTCGAAATAGCTGGTTAACGAACTCGGCTTGTCTTTGTGGTCCCTCAAAATGGGTGCCAAATCACGATCGAATATGATCATTCATCCGAAAGTTATCAAGTTCACAGATTGTTTTCATTATTTTCTGTGCGTCCAAAATGGGAATTCACGATTCTTTGAGAAAATCCAAGAACTTGTACTCACCATCTTGTAGGGCTCCAAAATTAAACATTTTTCCTATCTGACTTCCTTTTAAACCTTGCATTATTTGCATAAAAATTCTTATTTTCGTTTATATTTATGAATTTTAAAAATGCCGCGATTCTGACAATTTCGTTCTTATAAAAAAAAATCATCAGGATAAATTGTTCTATTTTTCACGTACTACAAGAAACCGTACTAAAAGTTTTTGAATCTTGGAAAAAAGTCCAAAAAAAGGTTCAAAATGCTCCCCCTCTTCCATTTTCGATACCAAATAGCCGTGTAACGAACTTGACCTGTCTCTTTGGTCCCTTCCAAAGGGCAATCCAATCCGAGTAGACTTTCAAAAGTTATGAAGTATACAGACACCAACAACGACGACGACGACGACGACGACAGACAGACACCAACGTAAAAACTCCTTTGTCGGAATCAGGGGGCCAAAAAACGTGGAGATTCATAAATTCCGCGAAAGTCAATTTTCACATAAAACCAATACCTTCTCATTATGATGAGAATGTAATAATCTGTGTATAAAAAATGAAAAAAATCTGCCCGCAGCGCAAACATAGTCTCGTCGCGCGCTTCGCACTCGGTTCGCTTCGCTCGCCAGTTTGAGCGAGCCTACGGCGCGCGTCCTCCGGATCTCAAGCGTCGCACTCGATGGTAATTTCACCTCACGCTCCGCGCTCGGGTATGAACTTACCTCGCGCTACGCGCTCGGTCTTTGTATTTATCCAGCAAGTATAATAATTTTTTGGAGAAAAGCTTTTCCTATGTTCTTGGAATGTGCTCTAGGAGTTATTTGAATGTTTCAAGAAACTTTTTATGTTAGATTGGACCTAATTTTTCCCTATCAGTTTCGACTAATCAAACCTTCAAGGCTCGTGACAATTTCCACAATGTGGACTCTAACAACAACGGGGGAAACCCATCTCAACCTTACCAAGATCCTATCAAGATTTCTTCATAGAAAGATTCATTTTTCATTCCTATTTCTTTATAAAGCATTGAGAAGGAACAATGGTTTGAGAGCGAAATCTGTAAGGTGCTTAAGGAGCCTGAAAGAGTTTCTTCAGATAAAGGCAAAGATCTTTGTAAAATAGAGTTTGCGAGATCGATAAGTGAGCAGGATATTTACAAATAAGGAAATTATGGGTCAAGGGAGGAATGATAAAATTTTCCAAATAATTAATTAGGCAAAGAGGAATAAAAAGGTTCTGAACAAAAAGAAAGTACAGGTACTTCCTGATATAATTCTGTCCGATCTAATTACGCTTTCCCCTATTTCGCGATCTAGGGTTCCTCTACTCAAGATTTTTAAACATAATACCATAATACATTCGACTTGAATTGAAATTTTACAGTCCGAAGATGGAAGTTCTATTTTAGAAAAAATAGGGAAAAAGTTGGAATAAAATTTTTCTTACCTCTTTTTCTCAATATACTAAATTTGAACAAATTTTTCCAGAATACATAGAATGGGCAATTTCTGCACGCTCCAGTTGCTCTATTGTTGGGTTCAAAAATTGGAGTTTCAATCAGAAAGATGAATTCAAATCGGAACGATAAAGTTTTTGAAATAAAGGAATAATTTTCCACTACAAAATACAAATTTATAATGTATTCAAATTTTCAACTGGAGAAAGCAATTTCTAATCGAAACGATCACATTTGGGACAAAAAGATCAACTTTCAATAAAACCATTCAAATTTTAATTATGAAGTTCTATTTTCAACTAAACAAGATTTTTCAGTCAAGGAAGAAGAAGGTTCATCCAAATTCTATTGGGCTAAAAAATGCAAATTTTCAATTCAAATACAATCATTTAATTAAGAATGGAGTGATCAAATTCTGAGTTAAATAAACGAGTGACATTCTCGGAACGACTGTCAACGGGATGCTTATATTCGGAATTTTAGTGCATTCCAAAAACAATCGAAGTAAAAAGTCCTGAAAAAGGAAGTAGGTCAAAAGTCACATGTTTCAAGAAGGAACATATCCTTGAAAATCCGGACTCTATGGAACTCTGGAGACATATCCAACTACGGAATTAAATCGGACGCCTTATCGTAATTCGAGCAACGCTACTATCGTTCGAAGTGGTTTAGGAGAAGGAGTCCTTCTTTTCTAGGAATTATATTCCCCTAGAGTCTAGACCCCCATAAGCGGAATTAAATCGAAAAGAACTTTATTTTGATTCTCCACATCAGAGTTCTCTTGAAGAAAAGTAGAAGCTTAAAAGCCACGAAAAAATGTTAAATATCATTTAATCTCAAGGCACATTTGCCTTTTTGACTCAGCACCATTCCCTGCGTGCGGGCAAGCAAAGCACGCTCAGCACGACTTGGGCTCGCATTACGCTATGGCCTATACTTCGTATGACGTATTGTAAAAAAGAGACACACTCACACACACACACACACACAGACACACACACAAATATTCATACAGTCTCACATGAGGCCATCAACACATGCACAAATCGAGCACACGCACGAACATCAGCAGCGCGTATGTGAAACCGTACCAGGGTTGGTCAGTTACGTGTAACTTGGAAAAATTTGACGTATTGTACGCTTATACGTAAGAAACGTCAAAAATTTTTTAGGAAACTTGGTAAGTTAAGTTCCCAAGCCCAGCGGTCACTTTTCTATAACTGTGATGTAATAGTTCTAGAACAGAAAAGTACAGGTTCTGTAACAGGATAAGAACATACTTAGACCATGGTCCGAGTAATGCCAACTCCAAATGGATGTAGCAGTTCTGAAACACTGTTACAGAACCATGTTCTATCGAGGATCGGTAACAATTCTGAAACAGCGTTATATGTGGAAATGAAAAATTTAGAACGATTCAGGAACAGTGTTACAGGAGAACCATGTTCTGTAATATTGCTGTAACACATATATAACAGTGTTATGATATAACTTCATTCTGTAATCGTTCTGGAAGGAATTTGGAGCAGCGTTATGAGTCAAAAAGTATTTTTAGAAAATTTCAGGAACATAGTTATAAAGTAACATTGTTCTGTAATCGTGAAGTCACACATATGTTACAATGCTTCATTGTAAATTTGTTCTGTAATCGTTCTGTAACAATCCTGTAACCGCGTAATTTATCAAGAAGCATTTTTTTAACCATTTAGGAACATGGTTACAGAGGAAAATTGTTCTGCAAAAGTGCTGCGACATCTATGTAACAATGTTATAATGGAATTTGTTCTATAACTATTCTGGAGCAACGCGAGATGCCGAAAATTATTATTATAACCATTTAGGAACAAGGTTACATAGGAACATTGTTCTGTATTAGTGCCGTTACATATATCCAAGAGTGTTACAATGTAATTTTGTTCTGAGATCGTTTGGTAACAGTTCCATCACAGTGTTACAAGAATATGCCACTGTTACAAATAAATATACAACTCAAACACATAACAAATATGGAACTCAAATATGTAACAAACATAGAACTAAAATATCATCCTTAGAGTAACATATAGATATACATATATCCTTAGAGTAATAGCGTTATAGAACAGTGTGACTACCATCTTGTGCTCATGGAACACGTGTGACATACTAGTGACAGATCAGTAACCATGTTCTATATCAGTTACAGAATTAAATTCCAGAATTGTTACATACTCTTACGGTAAAAGTGTTACAGAACAGTGTGACCTTCACGTTTCGTTCTCGGAACACGTGTGATATTCTAGTGATAGAACAGCTCCGTCACTCTCTTCTATATTAGTAACGGAACAAAAATCCAGAACTGTCACATATACCCTCAAAGTAACAGCGTTACAGAACAGCGTGGCTTTCATGTTTCGTTCATGGAACATGTGTGAAATTTTACTACTGAAGAGTTATGTCACTCTGTTCTATATCAGTTACAGAACAAAATACCAGAACTGTTACGTATATCCAGAGTAACAGCGTTGCATCATACTTTAATTACGCCGAAACAATCACATATTATGACAGCTCCATCTGACTCAGTGCATCTCAGCCAGAAAAATTTTCAGACGTTTCTGGTATGAGTTTCTTTTTAGAATTTTTCCGCATGGTGGCGCTTCTCGCATGTGACCCGACTTTAACGTAGGAAGCATTTGAAAAAACGGAACATTTCATTCAAAATTTATAATATTCGTAATTATTCAGCTTGATTTGAGTTGAAATTTTTGTAACAAAACTGAGGAATTCGGAAGCCACCCATAAAAGAGAAATAAAGTGTCGAAATATAGTGCGTTGTTAAAAATAAAAAATTGTGAAATTCATAGCTCCGAACTGTCATTCCGGCTATCATCCGACTCCTACTAGAGGTGAAAAAAATCTTTGTCTTAGAGTTCCCCAAAGATTGGTTGCCGAATATTATTTAAAAAAATATTATATAGTACCTCCCATTTAGTAAATATGATTCCAAAATTCCAACTTAGTTTTGGTTAATTCTTGAACTAGTCAACAAATGTAAAATGAAATTCAAGAAGCGAGAAAACGCACATTAATATCTGAAACTCCTGAAATTTGTTTGTCCTCTTTTTTTGTCAATTTAATAAGGACGTTTCATGTAGTCCAAATGCGGTACTTGCACTCTTGTTATCAATTTTTTATTATCAGGAGTTTCAGCTATTATTGTATGTTTTTTTGCTTCTCAAATTAAATTTCCCACAGTTTGCTATTTTTGAATAATTTTCTGCAGTGAATTATTCTGAGAGAGAATTTGCGTATCAGTTCAAGAGTTATATATTATATATATTTTTTAAGAGTCGGATAATAGCCGGACTGATAGTTCAGAGCTGTGCCTTCTACAATTTTTCATGTTTAACGACGCACACAATTTCGAAACCTAATTTCAATTTCAAGGGTAGCTTTCTTATTGTGACACACTGTTACAAAAATTTTAACTCATATCGCGTTGAATAGTAACAAATATGATAAATTTAGAATAAAATTTCCCGTTTGTTAACATGCCTTCCATGCTTGAGTTGAGCCACGTGCGCGAAGCGCCACCGTGCGACAAGAATTCTCAAAAGGAAATCCATGGCAAAATAGTCCGGCCATCTGGGTTAGAATTGGATAGGGCTAAACGTGATCTATTCTTTACGGAGAAAACCAGGCTTGTTATGTTATATACGTAGTAAAAAACGCGTAGAAAACCACGCATAATACATGGAGTGAGTTCCCAACCCTGGAGTGTAAGCAGTGCGTACCGGCGCTCTCAGTTTCGTGTTGGTGTAGGTCCAGGGCCCTCTTCGTCCAATGAGGGCAGGGGAATTCGTGGCAAAGAAGCCAAGCCGGCCAATCGAGGGGCCCGTTCATCGGGTCAGTGACCTGGCCAGCGCGTTAAATATCCCATCCTGAAAAATATGGCTCTCTTCCTCCCTCTCTCTTTCTCTCTCTCTCTCTCTCTCTCGCTTCTTCTGCACGCTACCCTCCAGAGTCCCCTTACTTCTCACCGCATACATACATATATCACGCACTCTTTCTTTCTCGTGCGGGCGCATGTACCCCCTTTGTTTGCTTGGCCACGTTCGTGCGTTGTGCTGGTTCGAACCGCGCTCACGACTTCGTATTTCATTGATTAGTATTGGCCATTAAAAGGGCAGCTTTATTTTATCCGCCGGTTTGACCGTGACTCCGAGTTACGCGGATACCTACCCCCTTCACTTTTGAACTCCCCCCCCCCTCTCTGTAATAGACTCAAGAGTCGGCTGATAGCGCAAAGGCAGTGGCAGTAGGCGGCAGACTGACCTTACGGAGTAGAACCACAATTGACTGGGAAATTGTTCGCGAGATACTTTTTTTGTACAAAGGATCGAGGATAGAAGAATTGTTTATTGGAGAAATATTCCGTGTACAAATTTTTTGTTGAAGATCAAATATTTTCAGTGTGAAATTCACCTTCTTGCCTAAAATCCTCTTGACGTCGTCTTGCCATCCTCTTCTCTCTTCCATTCCTCTCATACAACCATCCGATACATGCTCCCATACCTTCTATACTACTTCTCCCATCTAGCTATTCTTGTCCATCTCTTTATCCTATCGTCTTTCTAGATATTTCGTAAACCCTCCTCATATCACCTTGTACTATTCATTGTATTTTGATCCGCTCATCCTCCCCAATCTGTCTGCTACTTGGTTTACCTCGTCTCTCTTTCCTAGTTTCGTATATCCTCTATTTCCTTCTGCTCCTATATCATGCTCTCTTGAGAACTCTCTCCCTTCCTTTTCCCATCGCGTTAACTCCACTGTCCTCTTCTCTCTTTATTCCAACTTTTTGTATCGCTTTTCGATATGTCAACAAAACCTGCGTTCTACATACCAGTCAACAAGTTGTTCCTTTTTTTTCCTCTGATACATTATTCCCTGCACTCCAACCACCTTTTCGACCGACAAATAGTGTTCTCTCCTACCTTCTTTTTGTAATAATTCAGCACCTAGTACATCCTTTTTCAATTATTTTTACATCTAAATTCGGTATGATGGTGTACATCTCTTACGGAATAGGTCCGCAACATTCAAATGCGCTACATATCATGACGGCGCCTAAGCTTCCATCTCCTCTTGAATGAAAAGATCTATAGCACTCAGACGCGTTGGAGCCGTGTGGCTCCTCAACTCCTCACAGTTTTATAATTGTAAGCTTTTTTTGCATTTCGAATTCATAATTATATTCATTTTTTATTTGGTGAGCCCACCCATGAAAATATTCGTTCCGACGCGCCTGATAGCACTGTATCATCCTTATATTCTATTATGTAAATCTTTTCTTTTCTAGGCAGTACTTTCCTTTCACCTTCATCTGCACCTTTTATCCTGGAATGATCATAATAAATAGAGGAGAACTTAGCGGAAGACCCTACCTTGCACATCTGGCTAACCAAAAATCATTCTCTGTTTAATCCTTCAACATAACACTATAGCATAGCTGGGCTGATTCCGGGTCACTACTACGTACTTTCACCTTCAACCGACAGAGGGCGTCACTAGTCAAATTCTAAAAGTCCATACAGAGCATCCGGTGCCAGCACAGAATTATATATTATATATCGCAATTCTTTTACTTTCAAATACAATAATTCTTGCTCCAGTCATGTTGATCTTAAGACCCATGCTCTTCATGCTGGTATCCAGTCTGCTCATCATCTCCTGCAAATCACCTGCTGATTCTGCCGTAACTATTTCGTCTTTGAGCGCAAGGCCACGTAATTCTACTGTCCCGAGATCAACTCCTACTTCTTCGAAGAGAGCCATTTTCAGACATTTGTCTGAACGTCCAGGCATCGGGTACTTTTGCTCCCGAGAAATTCCTTCTTCCATTTTTTTTAACGCTTAATTAAGGGGTCCTCTTTGACATATCAAAAAAGTGTCCTCGATTAGGAGGGGGAACCCGGGTTTTTTTTGGGAACATTCCCAAATTTCGCATTTGCGTGTAGGGGTAATTCCCATTGCATCGTAGAGCAAAATGTTCAACAGGTGAAAGGAAGAAAACTAAAATATGGAAAAAATTTTTTCGCAAAGAAAATCCGCTATCTTCAAAATGTTCCAAGTTCTGGTACATTGAAAATGGCCCCCTTTTTGGATGATTAGCGAGAAATCGCTAAGTCTCAGAAATCACTCCATACGTTTCTTCCTAATTACTTTACAGATAAGTATTCCACAGGTGAGGTGAAGAAGACTCAATTCCCTGTGATTCAGAAAAGAAAGATTGTTCTAACTGTAATAGGCCATGAGTTATGACTCCTCAAAGTTGACTGTTTCAAAAAAAAATTTGGAAAAAGGAATTTTCAGGGAATCGTACCCATTTTTCCGACGCAATGCCTGGACTAAAAGTCCAAGAGGATATAAAAGATCCTTGCCTAACGCCCTGCCTTATATCGAACCAATCGATCAGTTGTCCATATACTCCCACATTCACTTCACTATCAATGTATATTCCTTATTCTGCTTCCAGAAGCCAAGCAGTCACTGCATTCTCTTCCAAGATTTCCCAAAGTTTGGTTTTATCCACATTGCCAGAAAACTTTTTCCAAATCAACAAATGCACAGATAACTGATTCGTGCACTTTCAGGCTTTCTTCTGTGATCCGTCCCAAACTATATAACTGATACAAACATGATCTCTTTGGCATAAATCTACATTAAACTTTCCAGATACTTTCCTTTGTTATTCCGATGACACCTTTCCCCCTGTAGATAAGTGCGATAATCGCCTTTCTCTATTGATTTGGAACTTTGCTGTCGACAGCACACATATTCAGAAATCCACACAGCCATGACAAAAAATAACCGCGACTTTTCGTGAGCATTTCAGAAGAAACATCATCCACACCAGCATCCCTACAATTCTTTAATTTTTCAACTACGGAAATAATGTTACGGTTGGTATGCTCCATGGCTCCACCTTCAAAAAGCTCCTTGGAAAACTCATTCATACGTTAACTTGAGACATACCAGTGTTCGCGCCGGCTGTCATTTGGCCACCCACGTTCTTTCAATCGTCATGCTATTTTCTATGCTTTTTGCGGATGATTCACTCCTCTAAAAGTAAAGTACCGATATGGTGGAAAAAATTCCTTTGGCGTTTACAAAGCTATCACTTGACCGCCAATGTGTCGAAAATAATTCCTCTGGACGTTTTGACGTCTGCGACCGGACCGAACGACCTTGTGTTTACGAGTTTGGACTGAATCAAGCAGAATGAAGGGGATGAGTCAATCTAACTTGTGCCAGGACTAGCAGTCATAAGTGTAACTAAAGAATAAATGCCCCTCTTACCTCACCCAAAACTTATTGGCACGTGTGACTAGAAAATCCAAAAAGGCGCTAACAGGACCACCCATGCGATCACATGAAGGTTTCCCAAAATCAAAAACGTTTCCCTTCCCTTTTCCAAAATATTTTATTAATTCCTTCAAAATCATTTTTTCATTTTTGTATCTCCTCCCGCTTCGATTTCATCCTGGCTTGATTTTCTTATATATTTGCTTCACTATTTTGAACTCTATACTCATTTACTGCTTTACTCCTTTTCCACTTGACTACAACACGTTTTCGTCATTCCACCAAGCATTACCAGACTTCCTTCGTACAGTAGCAGTACCACATACTCCCGATGCACTCTTGAAGTTGCCATCTCAGAGTATTATTATTCATGCACCCTCTACATTCTATCTGCGTTTAAGCTTTTCATGATATACTATTTGTACTTCTGGTCCCTGCAGATTCTCTATTCTTAGTCGCTTCTGCTTAGATTTATTAATAAATCTACTTCTTCCGTATCCTTGACCTAGGTTTATTCCTGAAACTACGCGGTAGTGATTCATTCTGCATTCAGAACCTCTTATAGCACTTGGATCTCTAACAAGTACTCTAGGTGCGTGTGGAAGTTTTCGGTTCTGAAGGTCCATGATTTAAAAATTCTATATCAAAAAATTCAAAAGTGGCTACGTTTCGGACCCAATGTAGTCCCTTTCCAAGCCTGTAGTTAAAAATTATTTATTGTTGAAAAAAACAGTTTCCAAATAAAACACGAAATAAATTCATAAATAACATAGAGACCATG
>WSXT02080221.1:0-12030 GCA_011762715.2 Neuroterus valhalla
TTATCTGTAGTGAATTTTCTTTCATGAGTGGAAATATTTTCCAACGCAACTCGTTGCATTTTAATATTTTTAGAAATTAGTTTCATAAAAATAATTTACAGCTTTATTCTGGTTTTATTGTTTTCAATAAAATTCATCCATATTTTTCTAAATACCAATCATATCTAGGACAAATTAATTTTTTGAGATTTAAATTTTAAATTGGACCGCCACTTTCAGCACTCTACTGTTACGCCACCACTGGAAGTGGCGATTGTCTGAATGAACCGGAAGCTTCAATAAGGGAACATCCCCCACCACGAGAGCCCCCGGACCTGTGTATACGACCGTGGTACCGTGGGTCCAAAGCTCATGCTCATGCCTTATCCCCCAAGACCAACTGACCTTTTGATTGTAAACTTTCACAATTATAGGCGATTCACTGTGCTTCAGAAATTTATTAACATATTTTCTAGAATAAATATAATTATATCATGTACATAATATCACATATTAAATTCAATAAATGGACAATCTGTTCTATTTTAAATATTTCCATTTGAATAGAATAATCCAGATAGGAATTTGATAATTTCAAAAGACTTTCGTAATGAAATGGCCAAATAAAATTTTATTTGGAATGAGGTTCATGTTCCTTAGTTGAATGAGAACTGTCTCCTCTTTTTTCGATAACATTTTGGACTAATTCCTCAGAAGGTTGTTTTAAATCATAAGCCCAGCCGATTTTAGCAAACATGTCAATCACTGCTGTCGTAAGGTTCAATCCATAGTTTCCTAATTCAGCAGCCTTGTAATCCCAGGGAAAAACGTGATGGTAGTTATGCCACCCTTCACCTAGCGCGGCGTAAGCAACGAAATAATTTTCCGTTGGAGCTATTCGCCTGAAATGTAAAAGGGATTTCGATTAATTGAAGATTATCGTCATTTTTCGAAAAGTGGAGCATAAAATTCTGGAATTTAATCATATTAATATGATGTGAATATTTGATATGTATTCAAGTGGTTAGGTTCTTACTTGTCATATGGTTTCGCGCCCCAAATATGAGCGGCGCTATTAACGAGCCAGGTTGAATTCAAAGTAAAAATGTAACGAGCAATTGTTGCAATAATAGCGTAATACCAATCCTCATTCCATAAGTATACTGGCAGAATAGTTGGAATGATAAAACAGCACAGTAATTTTAAAAGTTGAAAATACCTGTTGAAGAATTATAAGAACATCAATATCCTCCATAAACTATGTACTGATCTTATATAGAAATTAGTTTTTCGCATCGGATTTTCAGTTATTTTTTACATTGATGACGCATCATATACGAAAAAAAAATTTCTTTTATCACAGAATATTTGGACTGCTTCCATCATATTTCAGAGAAGAATATTTTCATCGTATGGGTTATCCAAATCTAAGAAACCTATGATGTTTAATTCCATATTCAATCCTTTTTATGGATAAAGTTGACTTCACAGAAGTTAGACATTTCGAAATTTTAAAATAAGGTTTCTCAACTCAACGCGATTTGAAACAGAAAGTTTATATAAAATTCCGTTAACTCGCAATATTGGAGAAGAGTTCTTGAAACATCAGAGATGAGGAGTTTGATGTATTTCCTTGTATTTCAATACTAAAAAGATATTTCGATAATAATTAGAAACTATCTTCCTCTAGAACAATAATGTTAAAAATGTTACAAAATTATTCTTCGAGACTTGCTTTCTTGAAATATTCAACAAGATGTCAATTTATAGTTTCAAGCACATTCAAATAATAGTTTATTAAAACTTGATTGATATTGCATGTCGTACTTATCAACGAAAGCCACGATGGGATCCGAAGTGATGTCACTCATATCTATTTGTCGTCCACGTCTGATAGCTTCTGGATGCTTTTTCATCATTAGCCAACCAACATGTGAAAAGAAAAAACCACGACTACTGTCGTGTGGATCTGCTACTGTCTCCGAATATTTATGGTGAACACGATGATCTCTAACCCACTCGTATACTGGATTCTAGCAAATAAAAAAATGCAAAAACCCACTATTTTATGTAGAGTTTGCGAGATAAATGAAACGTTATAAATCCAATTTATATTAGGGAATTTTGAATATGAGACCAGGAAAAGCATGTGACCTTGATTTTAAGCTTCAAAATTGACAATTTTCATGATTGAAAATCCGGAATACAAAAAATTAGAGAATTTTTGAGTGTTTTGAAATGTTCGAATTTCGAAAGCTCTAACAAGTTGATTTACATGATTTGTAATTCATTGTTGGTGTAATGTGGCAAATTTTTGACCAGCGACTTTTCCCGTTTTATGGCAGGACACTCCAAGGGCATTTGTCAGGGTAATTTTAAGGATGTGAGGGCTCCTGCGTTATGTTCTGTATTTTTTTCGTTTGCGATCTCGCTTCGACGCTATTCAACGAGGGACATCAAGGGATTCTCCAACCTAAGAATCGAGATTCCAGCTGAACCTGGTTCCTGCCTGTCCGGTTTCTCTCTCCAACTATCCCGGAATCTGACGTGATTTCAACGTATGCTTCCAAAGCCAGGGGCAGCCTCGAGACTTCCTTGAGCCTTTGGAATGACTTATTCGCCTAGGAGCGAAACCCTTGTCCACGTCAAATTCTTCTGAGGGAGATCGCTCTCACAACGCTTTTCAGGGCCCTCGACGCCCAGGCACTGGATGCGATATTCCAGATCGACTTGAAGACTCCCGCGATGGGATGAAAATCAGGAGTGACCACCTTAGATTTGTAGTGGTTCGTTGCCAATGCGGGTGTACCCGGTCCAGAGAGGACGAGAGTCTCCTCATACCGATAATGCTACGGAATTCTTTCTCTCGAGTTTTCCTAATTCAATTCCAGGCTCCATGTACGAAGCCGCTCCTGCACAACAGCGACGTAGCGACAGCAGGCACGCCCGAAGGAGTCAAGACTACGTGCTCGAGTCTCTACCTGCCACGTTCTCTTTCGTCCCACAGCACCGTGCCGGAACGGAACGTCTCAGGTTTTTCCCGCGAAACATTCAACTTTGTTAGTAGAGTCGTTTATTTAGAGTCAGTTTCTTTTATTGCAGAGGTAAGGTCAGTTGGATTTCGTTAGTGAAAGTCCTACAGAATTCCCCGTGATTAGGCTTTTCTTTGGTTGAGAGATGTTTTATACAGTTGGTTTTGCTGCCTGATCACGTGGAATCTCGCGGGTTTCCAAGTGTTTCTTTGAATTTACTGACTTGTGATAATTATACAGTGGGAAAATCTAGGCCCCTCAGGCCCCATGAGCCCCAAATTTAGCCCCTTTTCGTCAAGTGAAAATTTTTTGTTCCTCACTTAGCTTTCCCGATTTTGTTTTTTTACTTTCGACCGCCATCGGGTGCCGTATGGCTCGAATGGATTAGATTTGATTGTAGCTTCCAAAATCCTTCGAGCTCGCGTAGATCAAATGAGATAGTCCCCACAATTTAGATATCGCCCATCCTAATGTCTTGGAATACTAAATAAAGAAAACCCATGTTTGCAATTTGGAGAGAGTAATATTTTATTCACGAGAAAAATCCCATTCAGTGACCTTGTTTCGATCTCCGGAATTGGCTGGCCCATCCCCTCTAACTCCACTCTGTCGAGGGCTGAGCAGTGTCGGGCCAGTGTTGGAGGCAGACTCCGAATAACCCCAGAATTGAGGGTTACAGGGGATAGTTATGATTACTATTATTATTACACAATTAAGCCAAGTCCCTTCTGGGCTAAGTGTGACTTGTTTGATTCCACCCTCGTTGTACTACTGAAGAATAAGGCATTAATATGTGGAGAGTTTCGCAAAGCCATTAAAATATTCCACTAAGCGATACCCTTACATGGGCCAATTAGTATCCAAAATCGTTTGTGTCATGTCTTTTTCTTATATAAAATTGCTCTCTAAACATCCCTATCGTTGCATGCATCTCTTGCTTTTTTCAAATCCTTGCATCTTTTCGTACAAGCTGTTGTGTTTCTACGGCTCTTTATATTTCTCCTCCTTAGGGTCTCATTTACACATTCTATCCGTTCCTTATTTGGTCTGCCGCTGGGTACGCTATCATTTACCCTACCTAGATACACTTGCTTTGCTAATCGTTCTTCATCCATTCTCTCAACTTGGCCGAACCATCTCAGCAAATTTCTTTCACTCTTGTCAAACAGAGTTTCTTCTACAGCACATTCTTCGAGGACCCACTCATTACTCACTTTGTCCTTCAACGTTTTACCGCACACATTACGCAACAATTGCATGCCGATCGAGTTGAGATTACTCTTGTCCTTTTCTTGATACGTCCAGGTGTCACTACCGTACAGAACAGTTGGTGCAAGGATAGAATTATTTATCGCAATTTTAGCTTCATTTGATACATTTTCACTTATTGATACTCATTAATACGTCTAGAAATCTCTGCATCTTTCTTCCCGTTAGCAGTGATTAAACTTCCAAGATACACGACATCATCAACTATTGTTCTATTTTCTCTCCACTTGGGGTTATATTGAATTTAGTTTTCGCATCCTTACTTCCAAACACAATAATTTTTGTTTTATTCACGTTCACGTTGAGACCCATGCTCTTCATGCTGGTATCCTGTCTGCTCAACCATCCTCTGCGAATCTTCGGCTGATTCTGACGTCACGATCTTGTGATCTGCGAACGCAAGGCCACGAATTTTTACTGTCCCAAGATCAATACCTTTTTCGTCAAAGGGAGCCATTCTCACACATTTGTCCATGTATATATTAAACATCCAAGAGGACATAACGCATCCTTGCCTATCGCCCTGCCTAATATCAAACCCATCACTTAGTTGTCAAATTCCTCTCATACTTGCTTTGCTTGCATTGTATATTGCTTGTATTTCTCCAAGAAGGCACTATATTCTTTCAAGACCTCCAACAGTGTACCTCAATCCATCTTGTCGAAAGCTTTCTCCAGATCAAAAGATGCAGAGAAAACTTTTTTGTTTACTTTTAGGCTATTTACTGTGATCTGTCTCAAGCTAAATATCTGATCCTCACATGATTTCCCTGGCATGTATCCACATTGAACTTTCCAGATCCTTTCCTTCGTTACTCTCATGACTTCAATAATATATATTTTGTTGAATATTGTGCCAACGGTACTCAGTAGACTAATCGCTCTATAATTATCACAGTCGCCTTGTCCAATGTCCACCCTTTCCCTTGTAGATTGTGAAAATAATGAAATACCATCCACACCGGCAGCCCTACCAATCTTCAGTTTTTCAATTACGGAAATAATGTCGTTGATACCGATTCTGCTCATGCCACCTTCACCGGAATTGTCTAGAGTATCCCGGTCTGTGTCACTGTTGTGATGCTCCGTGGCTTCACCTCCATACAGCTTCTTGAAAAAGTCCCTCATACAGTCTTTAACTTTTTGCGAATCCCATACCATTTCACCATCAGCATCCTTAATTCCGACTGCTGCAGTGCTATTATTTCCTTTCTTAGTCTTCTCAATCATATTCTTATTTTCTCAAAATCATCTTGAACTTTCGTATCTTCTTCTGTTTAGATTTCATCCTTGCTTTCTTTTACTAATATGTTTGGATTCCTTTTTTCCCTATAATCATTTTTATCCATTGTCCTTTCCTTATCACTAAGACCTCTTATATTCAACATTCTCGAGTACGCTTCTACGGTTTTTTCAGATTCCCTATTCAGACTCGCGTCTGTTTCCATTTTTAAATGAATTCTCTTCTCTCCCATCCTTAACCTAGGTTTATTTTTGAAACTAAGATAGTGATCTGATCCACATTTAGAATTTCTCATAGCCCTTGTGTCTTTTAGAAGCCCTCCCAGTAGTTCGTCCCCTACGACGAAGTCGATCATACTATAGCTCCCACCTCTGCACCAGGTATACACGTGTATCATTTTGTGCCTGAACCAAGTGTTTGTAATAAACAAACCCTTTTCCAAGTATAAATCCGAATCACATGTTTCTATTATATCATGCAACGAGTCTCAGAAAGTGTATTTTGCCTCTTTACTGTCACCATCAACAGGAGAATAACATGCTACAATAAACAGTCTTCTGATTCCCACTTTCATTCTAACCTATAATATTCTAGGGGTTACACACTCATAAATTTTTATATGCTGTTTTGCTCTCTCATTTGTAACTTGGCCAATTCCTTGGTAATCGTATGATTCCTTGTCTACTCCTGACCAAAGTTCGAGACAATTTCCCACCTTATTATTACAATTTTGTACAAAATTATTTAATTCTAAAAAATACAAATTTCCAACAAAACAAACAATTTTTCACTACATGAAATTTTAGGGCAAATATAAGGTCCTCATCCTCGTATAATCATGCAGCTTTGTCCACTAGTGATTCTTCTATATATAAGTTTTTTAATCCACTGGAATAATTTAAATTGATCGAGAAAAATTTGAATAACCCACAATTTGTCCCAATTGCTTCCCCAATAGATACAACTGATACAAGCTAAATGTGATTTCATCATATCTAGTTATAACTGCTGATCCTGAGTGATGGCAGTTTGGCTGAATTTATCGTGGATAATACAAATGATTGCAAATGACTACGAGAAAGTCAAATTGATTAGAATCAAAAGCCTGTAAGTTTGATGGATTAAAAATGAATGCGAGACATTGCAATTGATTGATAAGGTTCAGACATAATGTTAATCGATGTGAAATGAGTGATGAATTTTATTGCTGTTGGTATGGCAGTGATTGAATGAAAAACTCAAATTGTAATTTTGAAAAGATACATTACAAGAGAAGCACTCTTTTTTAAGGTTTCATGAAAAAATGTTTGAATGTTCTTCATAAGCATGTCCTGTAAGCCCGCCAAGAAAAATTGATCAAAAGGGAGGTCTTCTCCTCTTGTCCTTTAAGCCCACCAAGTAAATTTGATCAGAGATCAGAGAAAATCTTCCGATGCACAGAAATCAAATTCAGCACATTCAGCAACGTATAAAATTCACATTCAGCCCAAATTAATTCCTTGATCTTCAAGTATCAAATTGCCATAGTATTTCGAATTAATAAAAGCGACAAATCGTAATTGAAAAATTGAAAAAAGTTGATATTGCGAAGTACAATTTTTCTCAGATCTAGATCAATTTTTTCGACCAAACTCCTTAAACCTTAATTAAGCTGTGCAGTATTTTGTGAGCAAGTTTTTCCTTCTTACAAATGGAAAAATGAAATCCCATCACTTATTAACGTGCATATGTGTAGAAACGTAAGAATATAAGCTTATGCGTCCTTGCAGGACGATAATTTTCCGACCTCCCATTAAAAAATACGAGATTTTAATCACAAGATTATTATTACAACATTATTATTACCTGTCCAGCTGTAAGGTAGCAATAGAGAAGTATCACCTTCAGAGGCCATTTCGCTTTGTAAGCTCGATGGGTCCACAGGCGATGTACACCACCAGTCACTCCAAAGCCAGCCATATGAGCAATTATAAAGTATGCTTTAAAATAACAAAATTTTATTTTAGAAGATCTTCCTCTGATGATATTTTGGATCATGTTTTTACTCCTTTCAATTATTACATGCTTTCGAGGTACATTACAACAAGATGTATGTATTTGATCGTTTTTCTTATACAATCTGTTGGAATCCGGCACAATATATATTCTGGTAGGAATAAATCATATTAACTGTATATACACGCCGGATTCACACAAACAGCTTGTTTTCCAAAATTTATTTGTATTCACATTTAGTCGTTATCTTTCTATTGCACGTATTTCATACATAATGCAGCTATTCTAGTGCGAAACAATTCCAAATTTTTTGTCTGTACTTGAAAAATATTTACACGATTTGTTTCGTGCATGTGAGTTATATTGGTTGGGGAATGGTTATGTCTAAAATAAATAAAGGGAAGAACATCACTGTTAAAAATGATAGTTAGGTCCATATAGTACGCGTATCTTTTTCCTTAAAAATTGTATGAATGTCAGGCTAAAAGTAATAACAACGGTTATACAAAATAAGATATATCAGACAATCCAGTCGTAGATGACGAAAGAAACATCGATATATCGGTAACATTTAATCCATGATTAGGAAACTAAAGAAAAGTTGGACTGCTGGTATAGATGGCTTCACCACTGAGATGCCTAAGAGCTCTGGCTCTCAGTTAATACAAATATTAACCCAAATACTTATCTATATTTTCATAATAAGAAACGAAGGAAATGTCATGGGAAGTCCAATATGAACAAGTGCCAGGGAGGTCATGTTCAGATCTGATACTCAGCTTCAGGTTTATCGAGGAAAAAGTTTGAGAGTGAAAAAGAAGTCTTCTGTAGTTTCAGTTATCTAAAAAAAGCCTTCGACAAGGTGGATAGAGCTAAACAATGGGAAGTCTCGGAACCATATGGAGTGAAAGGTCAGCTTCTTGAAACTGTAAAAGCAATACAGGAGAGTAGTAAAGCGAGTGTTATATGAAATAAAACATTGGGTGAACATCCACCGCAGGGTCCACCTGAAAACAACTGTTATTCAGGAAAGATTATACAAGCTCCCAGTTGAACCAAATACACCTATGGCCACGTCTCACGACTGTGAGATAAAGGACCACATGCACGACAAAACCATAATGAAGGGCCGGCGGAACCCTCGTGTGTCCTAAGGACACAGAGCGACCCAAGCATGACTGCTCTTTCCACCCATCCCGCAAGTGCCACGGCATATTTTTGGCACACGGTTATGGCTTTCAGGTTACTTACCAGTGAAGGCGTCGCACATTCAAGAGCACCGATGACGAGAACAATTAATTTAACCGAATATCCTTGGTTTCCTTGCCTTTGATGTTTTAGTCAGATGGGGCCGGGAATTCGATCACGAACATGGTTCGGCCACGTTTGTCAAGGAGTGTTGGGTTTTTAGATAGGGGCTATGGTTGAGAAATCGTAGTTCCAGCAAATTCAGCACTCCTCGTTCTTAACAATAGACTTTATTCCCCTTGAAGCGCTCAGCGGGGCAGGGTCACGGCCAACGCCATAAGAGCGACAAAGATGGTGGTAAGGCACTCTTAAGGCAGCGTTTTGTCTGTACGAACGTTTCTGAGTGAATAGGGCAACTATTATACTATCGTATACTATACTATCGTATAAACCATAGGTGCTCAGGGAGTTTAAGACACGCCCTGCACCATCTCTGTGAATCTCTTGACGTAATATACTTCTACGGTATGCTAAGATGGAAATCACACCGTCCTGGCACGGCAAAATAAAACTCTCGGTTCCTCAACTGAGTGCAGGTGATTCGAGAAAAGCAATCTTTGACTCATGTGACAAGGATTGATCTTTTAAAATTTTGTACAAGTTTTCGTGTATCACTTTGTCTTCATGTTGTGTCATGTTGTTTGGTAATTCGCTGTCCTTACTTCTGATTTTGAGTCCCAGGCCAAGGGTTTCAGCTGCCTCCTCCGTGGCTTTGTAAAGGGACGCTCATTCCCCACTCATTTCGTGATTCCTGACCATTGTCAGGAGAGGATCTCTACCGTTCGCAATGATATGAACAGCTTTTAGAATAATTCGGTTGTATATGCGTTCAAGATTGAGAAGTCCGCGTTCGCGTTTATGGCGAACGATGTATAGCGCGGAAAGGACGAGTTGATATGCAAGCTTTTCCTCATATGTATCATCTTGCGCATAATAATATCAAGGGCCTTGAGCTTGCTCTTCGTCCACGAAACAACCCTAAACGAATAGAGTAGCATTGAGATGGCAAGCATGTTAATCGCTGGTATCTTGTTCAATGACGACAGGTTGGACGACCAAATCCGTCGAAGCAGGTGTTTGTATCTGCTTTGGAGAACCTCCTTTACTGATGTTGTATCCTGAATGCGGCGCTCAGGCACACTCAGATATTCGTGGGTCTATCCAGCGCCTAGGTGTCTAATAGAACTTCCGTCAACAAGCTCAGGGTCCTTATGCATACCTGCTATTCGTCCATGTTTCAAATGAATCTTGGCACACCTATCCAATCCAGAATCCATACCGATTTCTCGGTGTACCTCCCGACGATACTAGGAGCATCTTCAAGATGTGCTTTACCAGCAGCATAGATCCTTAAGTCATCCATATAAAATATATGAGTGACCTTAATCTAAAGAACATCAGTTTCGCCACACGGGTATCTATGCAGGTCCAATCATCCGAACAATCCTGTCATTCAGGATCGATGTAAAGATCTCATACATCGTGTTTAGACAAGTTATTGGTCTATAGTTCCTTCGGTTGGACAAGTCGCCTTTCTTCGGTAGGAGTTTTGTCCTAATACCAGCTACGGCGGAATATGGGTCTCCAACTTCAAATATGAGGTAAAGATGCGAGCCAGATTTTGGTGTGTAGAAGTGAACTTCTTCTACCAAAAGTTCTTAATACAATCTGGACCAGCAGCGGAGAAGTTCTTCGTACCCCTCAATACTTTCTCTACCTCCTCAGCAGTGATTATCTCCTCTCGGATATTATGAGTTTATTACACAGCTCCTTAAAACGTATGATGTTCTTAGTGCCTTCATTCAATGGATGTTTAACTTTGTAAACTTTTGATTCTCACTGACCCATACCTCCCTCTTCTTAATTCTCCTTCTTGCGTCAGATATTTCTCGTATTTTGTCAACAATGTGCTCCTTGCCGTAAAAGTCTTACCGAATTTTAAGTAGTCTATCACACACTGGTTACGGGATGCTTTTTGTCTTGCTCAGTCAATCTTCTTATTTAGTTGATAAATGTGCTTGTTGGTCTTTTCATCAATTGTTGGTTTAGACCTTCGATTTGAATCAGCCAAAGCCTATGCCGCATCATAAATAGAACAAGTGATGGTCCAGGGGTCGGAATCCTCTGACAGATCTTCACGAAGGGCAGCATCTATTTCAGCCAAATCATGGGACTTGGGAGGAACCTGAATGTTAATGTTCCTCTTTGTCCTAAAATCGCCATTATTTCTCAAGGAAAGCCTTGTTTCAGTAGTTGGTCACAATTTCGCTTCCTGATTTTCGTCTGCGGCTTGTTCTTGTACCGCTGAGGAAGCGTACCGCGTACATCTCTCGTTCGCAAAAGGTTCACACTACACGACACAATACACGTCAACATCTTGCCATAAACTTGAGACTCTCAACAGAATGAATGCCTTCCTACATATACAATACAGTGCCCGTTCTATAGAACGAAGACCACATCTTATACTGGTATGAGACTATACCCGAGCAGATCGACCTGACATCGCGATGCGTGAAAAAGGTATCAGGAAAGTCTATATCATTGACATTGCTCGCTATCTTCATCCAAATTTGAAGGAAACCTATACAACCAAGATCCATAAGTATATTGAGCTAAGGTATCAAGTTAATAAAATATGGAGGAACGTAAAACATGTATCTATTCAACCTATTGTGATATCGGCTACATGGAATGTGCAAGCAAGGTGCGCTGAACATCTTGAACATCCAGGAGCCAGTAAAGTACTTCCAGCGGCTCAAAAAGCGGTTTTACTGAACACCTGTTGCATTGTAAGACATTTCCTATGCCATGAGGACAATCACGACCAAAAATTTTTTGGAGTAACAGTTGGTAGATCTGAAAAAGCATATACAACACAAACGTATGTTACATTGTGCACATTTGCTCTACTAGCATTTGAAAATACATGTTATAACTCATGTATGTCCAAATTTTTTCTTCTTGTCAGAAGCAGTTTTCTTTGATTTTTTTTCTGGTCAGCAAGTCTTACGGACCTGGCCGTTGGCAGTATACGCGCTTTGTATTGCTCCATGTATATAGGATAGTTGTTATAGATTATGTGAGTGTATGATATTACATTTTGGTTCTGAGTTGTGCATTGTATTGAGGATTGTATGCGGGTTCTTTTCTGAATGGTTTTCAGTCAAAAAATAGTTGAATTTGTGTCTTTTCTACGCTTGTTTGCTTGAGCAAAGTTTCAAAGATGGTGGGCTGCCTCTTCTGTAAAAAGATTGTCACGGG
>WSXT02080232.1:0-12030 GCA_011762715.2 Neuroterus valhalla
AGATTATTAAATCAACACTTGAAATTTTTCATGATATGCGATTGCGTCCAAATCCTCTCACGCCGAACACTATAATTTATTTTATTCTATTTGAAATACTGATGAGAGGTATTTAAAAATAGTATGTATATTGAATTAAAATAGCAGTTATAAAAATACCGTTGTACAATTTTGTTTGTTATAAAGTTTGCATACTTTACCGTTGTTTTCAGTTTGATTTCACGAAATGACGAAATAACAATCTCCTTTTACAGACTTCAATTTAAAATTTAAATTTCAGACATTCGACGTTCATACCACGTTTGAAGCTTCATGATAATTACGCCATTCGCCTACCTCGTATTCAACCCTTTTTCCTTTTTTTTCCCCCTTTTTACTCGCATCCTGTAAAGTACATTTCTGCCTCACGGGAAATGTCCCGATGTTCCGTGCATTTCATTGAAAGTTTCCCCGCAAGAAAAAAAACAAACAGGATTTAATTAGTATCCGCTTAGAATAGAAGCCCAAAAATGTTGATAAAAAACTATTATAACTATTGTAGAAATGCAGAACTAGCTCGTAAACGTACCATCCTACGTTATCCTCTTAAATTTACGGATTCGGAGGCAGGTTTCCGTGTTTTATTACCCGGAATAAAAATTAGTTGAGCAAAAAGAAAAGGTTAATTAGCAGCGAATTATTAATTCATATTGCACTAGATGGCATAATGAAAATTATTATTAGAGGATGCAGTCAAGGCTCCATGAATATTAAATTGCTAATGAAGTATGTGACGACGGATAAAATCGGTGAGCTGACAAATCACATTATTTTTGAATGCAGGTTATCTCCTCTGGGGGCTGATTTATGCTGCTGGCGGTAGATTAGCGCGTACGATGGAGAGAGACCACTGTCTGTCCCCGAACGGACTCATACCACTGACGCTTCAGTGTTATCAGGGCGGTGATTCGGCGGACGATTTCAAATTCCCGGTTCTTCACGGCCAAGCTATTCAATTTTCCCGGTCAACAAGAAATAAAATATTTATATTTGTCGCAAAACGCTAACATTTATTTTTATTCGTGACGTTCATTCCAAACATTCTTGAGGACAACAGATCAAACATTGCAAAAAAAATCAATTTTGAGAAGAATACTCTAATTTCCAACAAAAAAAAATATCATTTTTTTTCCAAAAAGTGGAACAGTTAAATTTACAATTAAAAAATCAATTTCCGATAACAAAGAAAAGCAACAGATTTCCAACAAAAAAGTTTATTTTTCAAACAAAATTATGAATCTTCAACCAGAACGGTTACATTCCGAAACACGAAGATGAATTCCCAAATAGAAAGAATCATTTTTTAAGAAAAAATATAATGTTTCAACAAAATAGTCGAATTTCAAAGTCAAAGTATAATTATTTTAACCAAAAATGGAACAGTAACATTTTTGATTTGAAAAACCAATTTCAAACTAAGCATGAGTGTTTTATACTGAAAAAAAGAATCTTTAAATGAAGAAGTTGAGTTTTCAAACACATGAAATAAATCTTACTGAGAAACAAGAAAAACTAAAAAAATATCAATTGTCAACGAGAATTTCATAACACAAATTTTTAATTAAAAAAAATGAATGTTTAACTAAACAAGTAGATTTTTAACTAGAATTATGGAATTTTCGATTGAGATAAGTTAAATTTTCAGTTAAAAAAATTACTTATAACAAAAAAAAACTATCTTTCAACAAAAAAAAAGTATCTTCCAACAATCAAAAAACAAACTAACGGTCGAAAAAATTATTACATTTATACACAAAATGATGAAGAAACGAAAGCAATTGTAGATTTTTCACTGAAGTAGTAGAATTTTAAACCAGAAAGACGAATTTTTAACTAAAATGATGAACATTTAACTAAAATAGTTCATACTTCGACAAAAAAATAATTTCCAACCAAAAAATACAATCGTTCAAAAGAATGGTTGAAAATTGAATCATGAAAATATATATTCTCCAACAAAAATGGAATAGTGACATTTTTGGCTTGAAAAATTAATTTTCAACCAAACGTAAGTTTTTAAGTAGATGAATGTTCCAATAAAATGAAAAGTGTTTGACTGGGGGATCTCTGAATTGTTAACCGTAGAGGAGAATTTTGGGTATAGTTCCGAAAAGCGCTTACCTCCGATTTCTTTGAAACTCTGTATACCGACGTATTTTGCCGCGCTGATCACGAATATGATAGTGAAAATAGGCGCAAATTTGATTTTCATAGTGAAAACCATGAAAACCCCATGAAAATTATTTTTATTTACGTTTACCTCAGTGAATAATGGAAATTTATGGAAAAGTTTCAGATGAAAGTTGTAGATCTTTCAAAAATACGTATTTTATGTACTATATATTTTTACGCTACGACTGACGGTTTTCGATAAAATAAGGGAAAATGACGGTACAAAGTGCAGAGTTGGCGTGGAGTTCCGAAGAGCGTAATTTGAAACTCTGTATACCCACGTATTTTGAAGCGCTGATCACGAATATGATATCGGAAATTCCCACAAATTTGATTTGCATGGTGAAAACCATGAAAAACCCTTGAAAATAATGTTTCTTTACGTTTATCTCAGTGAATAGTGAAAGTTTATAAAAAAGCTTCAAATAAAAATTTTAGGTCCATTAAAAATCCATAGTTTATGTTTAATATATTTTTACCGTACGACTGACGGTTTTCTATAAAATAGGGGAAAATGACTGTACGAAGTGCAGAGTTGCCTACACGCGATGCCATTCTCAACGTACAATGAGAGCAGAAAGGCACCCCTATGACTGGTTATGAAAATAATATAGGTCACAAACCTTCCACATTTCCCGAGACTCGTGGGGGGCGTGAATGCACCCCTATGACTGGTTATAGAAATAATCTAGGTCACACACCTTCCCCATTTCCCAAGCCTCGTGGCTTCCGACCAATGTCAGCTCTCGTAAGTTCCGTTTCTCCCATCCATTCTACGCGTTCGTACCCACCCTTCCAAGAATTCTCCAGGTTCATTATTTCTGCGAATTATATTTAACGTCTATCCAGCCTTCCAGGAATTTTCCATACAATTTAAGTCGCACGGCTAGAGATTTTGCACGATATCTGTGATTTTTCATATTTGTCGTCTATTTTATCGAAAACCATCAGTCTTAGGGTAAAAACATATAAAACATAAAATATGTATATTTAGAAGATCTACAATTTTTATCTGAAGCTTTTTTATAAATGTGCACTATCCACTGAGATAGACGTGAAGAAACATGATTTTTATGGGGTTTTCATGGTTTTCACCATGAAAATCAAATTTTCGTGAATTTTCGATATCATATTCGTGATCAGCGCTTTAAAATACGTGGGTATACAGTTTCAAATTAATCGGAGTTAAGCGCTCTTCGGAATACCACTCCAACTCTGCACTTTGTACCGCCATTTTCCCTCATTTTATCAAAAACCGCCAGTCGTAGCGTAAAAACAAATGAAACATAAAATACGTATTTGTGAAAGATCTAAAACTTTTACCTAAAACTTTATTATAAATTTTCATTATTCACTGAGATAAACGTAAATAAACATAATTTTCATGGGTTTTTCATGGTTTTCACCATGGAAATTAAATTCGCGCCTATTTTCACAATCATATTCGTGATCAGCGCGTCAAAACAGGTCGGTATACCGAGTTTCAAAGAAATCGGAGGTAAGCGGTTTTCGGAACTTTATCCAGAATTTTTTAGGAAGAATATTAATTTTCGAAGAAAAGGATAATTTTTTACGAAAAATCGATTTTTCAATCAAATATGTTGCGTTTCAACAGAATCGCAATTCAAGAAGACAAGTGTTCATTGGCTTGTCGAATTTTCAACTAAAAAAGATCAATTTCCACTAAAAATAAAAAAGTTATATTTTCAGTTGGAGTGATTGATTTTCAACCAAACTGATGAATCTTTAGGACTTAAGTTTTCAAACAGATAAATTAAATTTTGAAGAGAAGCATAAAAAACTAAAGAGGAAACTAAAACAACATCAGTTGTCAACGAAAATTTCATAACTCAAATTCAAAATTAAAAAAAATGGATGTTTAACTGAACAAATAGATTTGTAACTGAAACTATGGAATAAAAAAATTACTTATAAAAAAAACTAACTAACAACAAAACGAACTATCTTTCAACAAACAAACAAAAAACTAAGTAACATTCTCAAAGGAGTAGTTTAATTTTCAAATTCAAAAATGAACGTTCAACTAAATACTCAAATTTTCACCAAAAAAGATGAATTGATTTTAAACCAAGTAGTCACAATTTCAACCATAGGTGAATTTTGAATCAAAATAATGCAACTTTAACAAGAAAATTGATTTTCAACAAACAAAATGAAATTTTAAACAAGAAATTGATTTTTTAATGAAAAAAGGATAAATTTGCAATGAACAATGGAAACAAGTTTTCTATCATCATTCAGAAATATTTCTTCTTCAGAATACTACTTGTACTCTAAAGACTGCTTGAAGTACTTTTTTTATTTAAAATTAAGTACAGGAAACTTTAAAATTGTGACGAATTTTTAATCGAAGGAACGATTTTTAAAGATTCCTCTCTTTTAGATCCGATTTATGAATAGTTTGAAAAATTCCCATTTCATGTAAAAAATCCCCTGTTCCAAGTGAAATTGTACTTATTTACTGAACCTCCCTGCACTTAAATAAAAAATATAATTATTTTCTGATATTCTCTATCCTAAGTCAGATAGATGAGGAGAAAGCAAAAAAAAACGTGATAAATACTTTTTTTTTTAAATTAAGATAATAATTCTCTTTGTAGGTTTGAGCTATCATTAATTCAATTATCAAATTCGTGTCAGTTAAAACATTTTCACAGAGCAAAATATTTGCAAAACGTTTCTCTTACAATGGAAAAAAAATCCTTGGCCTCATGACGACTACAGGAACGTTACATTCTTTAAATCAAACGACAAGATCTCTTTTTGATGTATAAAAAAAGCTGTCTTTTTTCGTATTCTTTCTGTAGAATTTTTAATAGTCTAGGTTGAGTCAAGTGAATTCCCGGTTTTTAATTGAATTCCCAGTCATTCCCCAGTCAATAAAATTCCCGGTCATTTCCCGGTTTCCCGGTCAAGTCACCATCACCCTGATTATGTATGTACTCGTCAGTAGTACGAGTCATGATGTGGTCAGGCAGCTTTTCTTTTTATAGGCAAAACCCTGTCCTTGTTGATTCATTTTTTCATTAAATAGATATAGAATATGTCAATCAGCATATTGTAGAAAAAATTAAGTAGCATTTTTTTTTCTCATCGGGTGCTTTTTGAATTCACAATTAGTGGAAGAAAGTCGTTCAGCAAAAAAGGCGCTCAATGGAGGAGGCACTTTTGGAGCACGCTTCCACATTCCGTTGAATTATTTGGCAATAACAAGTGTTACAGAAATTTCCGTAAATGGAACCTTGTCAAATATACTTCTAGAGCTATAGTTGAGAAAATTAGGTAATTTTGGCCGTTACCAGGCTGGAAATAGATTCGTCTTACAGAAAATTCCGTGACGGTGGACGGTTTATGAATATTTATTGAATTTGTGTCTTCTAGTTATTTTGATAAAGTTGTCATACAAATTTCTAACTCAAAATATAAATTATCAACATAAAATGACGGTAAATAATCCGTAGTGCATTTTTAAAAGAATTCAAAGGTTGGTCATGCTGAGTAGAACTTCAAGGTCTGTAATAAGAGGGAATGACAACTCGTTGACCTTCTCAATGGTCTCACGTAGCACTCTAGTCAGTCTAGACTTTTTCACGTATTAACTTGATACAATGGGATTCCCTCGAGAATCTAATCTCGCCCTAAAGGAGTAGAAGAGTTATTTTCTAAGAATAACTGGCATCACTTATCCAACTTCAACCAAGAAAATGGCCTAATTTTGTTTGTTGATAGATCAAAACGAGAAGAAATTGAAAGGTAAAAGGTCTGTTTACAGAATTCAACCTTCTATACTTTGCACAAAAATGAAAAATATCTAGTTTGAGGTTCTTAGATGAACTGCTCTTTTCTATTGAATAAAATATTTCTTAGCGTCCGCTTGTCAATTGTTCGAAGGGAACAATGGAAACTTTATTGCTTGGTACAAAAGAATGACTTTGAACGGGTCATGATTTTGTTGAAGGCGAAGACGAAAGGGCCAGTTTATTTGCGAAAAAGGAAATGAAATTGGCAACTCCATTGGGAATTCGTCAGAAAGGCAAACCTTTGTGACTGCTTGTGCGACTCTCAGAAAAAGAAATAAAACTAGGAGGCATTAAATGCAGAAGGACAGAAGGATGCTGAGTGCAAAAAAAGCCGAGTTTTTTTCTCGAGAAAAGATAGAGATCAAGTACTCGCATGGTCGTCAAGCTCCAGTTTTTTGTCTCGACACGCACATAAAATTAGAACAAAACACTTGAGCGAAAAATAATTCTACTTCTCTCAGAAAAAATTCCAAATTATATTTATATTTATATTCTTGACATAAAGGAATTTTCAAAAAGTAAACGTGTCCAAGTGACACGTTTACTTTTTGGAACGAAGTTCTTTATACGAGGGTAGAGAGATTTCGTGGGTAAAGACCCATTTCATAAAAGTATTTTAGTAATGTTACGTTGTGAAGTCATAAATAACTGTTACACTGACAGCGTTATTCACTTTAGAATCTGAGATCGGTTGAGATTTGTAAGATTGTCTAGAGAGGGGTATATGCCACCCATTGAAATTTTTACGAGCATCCTTTACGACCCATAGATTTTACAAAAATAAAACTTCTTGCATTTCGAAAAATATTCAACCAATTTTCACACATCTGATACATTATTGTTAATAGGTTTACAGCAAAGAACGAAGAAACGTAAACGTGTCCTAGCGACTCGCGTAAGGAACGAAGTTCCTTCCGTCGCTTAACAAATACTGAATACAAACGTTCCTCAAATAATTATAAAAGAGTAATGCGTGTATTTGAAACACGGGGTAGGAACGGAGTTTCGAATGCGTGCTAAGGAGAAGGACGTACTTATATAGCATTCGAAACTCCGTTACTACCGCGTGTTTCAAAGACAAGCATTACTTTTATGTAATTATTTGATAAACGTTCATATTTTTCCGTTCTTTGTTGTAAACATATTCACAATAAGGTATCAGGTGTGTGAAAATCGGTTGAAAATTTCGCGAAATGCAAAAAGTTTCATTTGTGTAAAACTGATAGGTCGTAAAGGATGCTCGTAAAAATTTCAACGGGTGTCATATATCCCTCTCTAGACAATCTTACAAATTCCAAATGGTATAAGATTCTAAAGTAAATAACGATGTCAGTGTGATAGTAATTTTTGTCTTCACAACGTAACGGTACCAAAATACTCTTATGAATGGGTCCCTACCCACGAAATCTCTCTACCCTCGTATAAGGAACTTCGTTCTAAAAATAGGATATTCATCTTGGTTTAAGATAATAATTTGAAAACTGTTGCACTTGTCTAGTACAATTATGTCTTTTTAAAATTCCAGAAAACGCAAAAAATTTGCTCCATCACTCGAAGCGTATTTTCGTAAGGCAGGGCGTAGCGAAAGTTAGTCATTTTCTGGTACTTCGTATTCAACTGGCACATCTGGATTTTCTCAGTGGGAACGAGCGAAGATTAGGGTTGAAACTCAGGAAAAGTAAGGAGCAAAAAATCGAGAAGAAGGAGCAAAGGGAGGCGAAACCAAACTTGCGAGGCGAAATCTTTTCTTTTTCAAGTATTTGGAGTCACTTAACTATAAATTAGAGTTGAGCTTGCCAATGCAAATTATCCGACATCTTCCCGGTATAAGATGCGAAAACAAAAAGTTATTTTATGCACGAAATATATAGATATAATGTTTTATTAATATCGTTTTGCATCGCATAATAAATGCTTGACAGAAAGTTCTTCATTTTATAGCATGGATATCAAAGTGAATGACTCGATCATAATTTATCTATATGAGTTTTGTTAGAATTATACACGTTGGGTTCAATCACCCCATCGATCATCGAAACAAAGGTTCATTATTGAGATAACAACGAAGCACGTGAACTGTAGTCACGCAATCTATTTACGGGATTCAATACAAGAAATTGTCATCTGCTATGATAATTTTGTATTCAATAATTTATAATTTTATAATATGCAGAGTGATTCAAAACTTCTATCTTACTGAATGACACATCTTTAGAACCGAAACTTATGCTTCGCAATGAAGAAACCATTTTTTCAAAAATCTTGGAGTTTTTTACTTATAAAAATTCACTAAAAAAAATAATTGAAATACCTTATAACAAATCAAAAGTGAAAGGGATTCAGGTTTCTAACTAGAAGTTTGTGCACTCTACTTTGTGATTATCGTTTCCCAGCTGATCGAGGACGTTTCCCATCACGTCGAGGTCGAGGTCAAATGAAGGTCAACCGCCTCAATTCGCGAAAAATACTTCTTTTGACACCAGATTCTGAAAGAAAGGTCTAAAAGCCATTAAGAATTTATAATATGAATTTATTAATAAATGTTATGTAAGCATAGATATACCCTTCCAGGGAGTGATTTCATAAAAATATAGCCGTTTGATTTAACATTTAAAATCAGTTGAATGTTCGCACTCAAATTTGACATTGAATATTGATTCGTTCCATTTCTTATATTGAGCTATGAACTTCTTATGAAAAAAAAACATTCAACTGCAGAAAACATGCTTATTTGTAGAATATGACTTCTCAGACATGGCATGAGCTGAGCAATTTGATTTGATTTTATTTTATTTATTTGAATCCAACAGTCCGAAGAGCGATTATAGGATTACATTATACATTATTATTTGGGACAAGTAGTCGACCAGCAGATAAATTCTGAATTTCTTTTGGAGCTCCCTTTGAGTAACGAGGATCGACCTTCGTTCAACCTTGATTCAGATGTGTTGGGGTCATCGTGTAAAGGATCCAAAAAACACAATGTTACGTAATTTGGAGACCTATTTCTAACCAAAATACCAGCTGGATGCTTGAAAAGCGAATTTAACTTTCAGATGACCTCCAAATGACCTCCAGAGGTAATTTCAATGAAAAGGTCAAAGTGCACCTGAACGTAAAACTTTCCGGTCTTTCAGAATACGGGGTCAAAAAAGTTATTTTTCGTGACATGAGGGGTTTGACCTTAATTTGACCTTGATTCAGACGTGACGGATCACATGGACGCCAGGGCCGTGATCAGTGACCCGAAAAACACAATGATACGTATTTTGCAGACCCAGTCCTAGCCGATATACCAGCTGGATGAATGAAAAGAGAATTTGACTTTGAGATGACCTCCAAATGACTTTCAGAGGTCATTTCAATGAAAAAGTCAAAGTGTGTCTGGACGTAACATTGTCGGTTCTTTCAGAAACAGGTGTCAAAAAAAACTATTTTTCGTGGATTGAGGGTTTTGACTACCATTTGACCTTGACCCAGACGTGATGGGGTCACATGGACACCAGGATCGTGATCAGCGGCCCAAAACATTTATAAAACAAACAAGTCCAGAAGAGGTTCACTTCGTTTTCTTTTGTGGCCCTGTGCAATTCTTACCACTACGATTTTGTTTTAATGACTCTCAGACGTCTTCTAAAAATTTCACAGCAGTTAATATCAGGTATATATTTTTCTAAATTTTTAAGACATTATAAGCGTTAGATGAGTTAATAAATTGACTGTATAAATTAAAAAAGAGGAAAGAGAAGCAAAAAGGTGTCAAGCTCCAAATCCTCTTTCTCCTCTTTTTTCTCATCTTCTTATATTTTCATTTTTTCCAGATCAGAATCAAAACAAAGTTACGGAAATCTAACAAGTGGTGAACGTTCAGATTGTAAAATATCTTTTTTTTCATACCATTAGGCCAAAATTCATTTCCCGGTAGACGTAACTCGTAGAGAGTCATGATTGGATACAGAAGAGGGCACAGTCTTCTGCCAACATTCATGCCATTAGCACACGGTATTACCGAACAGTCACCCACCCAAGTAATGGTCGCACCCAACACTGCTTAACTTTAGTGATCGGATAAGAAATGGTTTTCTGAGCATTAGTTCTTACATTGTTATCTTATAAGGGGCTGTCAATAAATTACATAACGCTATATTAGACAGACGTCCTACAAAAGTTTTGTTATAGTAGCGTTACGGAGTGACAGAGAGGAATTTTCAAAAAATGACATAACGTTTTCCAAAAATGAAATTGACAGATTTACAACATTACTAATGTAATGAGCATTGTGTGTCTGCTCAACTCGGCTCAAGCTTATTCTCCGCCGTTACCTGATACCTATTCATTCATTTATAATTTAATAAATATTATCATATTACATTATATGATATTATTTTCTCATAGAAACTAGAAAAGCGAATCTGCAGGCGTTGCAGCTTGTTTATAATTTATTTGCTGCTACTGGCTTCCATCGGATTCGAGTTTGGATTCGACTTGCGGCTGCGGTTTCGCGATGTTTTGTGTCCTTCGCAGGTTCCCTCTAGTTATATATTTTTTCCCCTATTTTAAACTTTCTTTTCAACAGGCGTTACTTTACGTTATAGACAGGAAAGTGTAAAATTGTTACGGCAGCGTCATGAACAGACAGACAAGTCGAAAAAATCTGAGATTTCAGCGTTACGTAATTTATGGACATTCCCTAACTACTTCTAATAATGTCACAATCAGCTACGAATCATTAGGATTGAATGTGATTTAAAAATAGTAGAATTACCTTTATTCTACTAAGATAACACTGATGATCAGCTGACATGAGATGATTTTATTTTCTCTCTGTGCTGATGAGAAGTACAAGCAAGTCGCGTACGTGCGTGCTTTGTGTTTACACTTTAGGAGAGAGCGTATAGAAGCATATTACATTGCCAGCTGGTCTTATCCTAAGGTCCTTGGACTCACATATATTGCGATGAGGTTATGCGTACGTCCATTTGAGTCAGGAGACTTCTCTTTGTCGCTAACTGCTTAGACGCAGCCAGGTGCAACCGGTGAGGAGGTCGTTAACCCTATAATGCCACCAGTCATCTGTTTATTCTCGCTAATTTCTTCACCGCCAACTTACGTCAACTACAAAGCTGCCTCATCTCATATTGCACGTCATACCTAATACTCTGTATATAAGGGCAAGATACACACCCAGCATGACTACTAAAATCTGAAAAAATTCTAGATATTCAAATTTCTAGATTCAAACCTTCAAAACTAACACTTTCGTTTCGTTGTGGACCTGCAGTGTCGCTGAAACTCGTAACTTTTGTAAGAGAAAACGTTCACTCATTTTTTTAAATTGCGGATATGAAATTTTTAGTTATACTGCTATTGAAACAAATTAGTCGACACAAAGACTTGACAGTAAACACATGTTTATATCGGTCTCCTAAATACGCGTTAATTTTTCCAATATTTTATTAATAGTGTTTGTCCAATATTTGGATGAACTTCCGATTAGGGTCCACCTCCAAAATCCTTTATACTGCGCATACCTATGTATTTTGATGCGCTGATTACGAATATGATAGTGAAAATTGGCGACTAGGCCATTTTCATGGTTAAACCATGAAAAAACCATGAAAATCATGGTTTTTTATAATAGTTTTAGATAATAGTTTCCGAGAAAATCAGTGATATATCGATTTTCATTTTAAAAATCCATACAATTAATTACTTTTTGCCATTAAAACAGACAATATGCAAAATTTCACAAAATTTTTCAAACAGAAGGGGTGGGTGACATTTAGGAATAGGTGACAGATGAACATTATTTCTATAACCTGTCACAGGGGTGCCTTCCCGCCCCCACCAGACTTCGAAAAAGGGGGAGGTATATGGCATACATTATTTCCATAATCTGTCACAGAGGTGCCATCGTGACCCCACGAGACTTGGGAAAAGGGGGAGGTATGTGACATACATTATTTCTATAACCTGTCACAGGGGTGCCCCCCCACGA